>MJUT01051943.1:52568-62940 GCA_002080005.1 Gigantidas platifrons
AATTGAAAATAATTTAAAACTTAGCCAAACCATGGATAATGTTCTACAGAAGAAGAAGATCATAAACAGTAAAAGACAATCTAAAAATCTCAAACGTATATTATCATCTTCAAAGTTTGATTCTATTGAAACGACAGTGTCCGTACAGAAATGCAGTGATAAAAGGTGTAAACATGCCCCGATATTGTTAATTCGTGTGAATTTACTTTCAAAAACGGTAAACACTTTAAACTTAAACAAAATATTTCATGTAAAACAAAAAATGTGATATATTCTATTATATGTAAAAACAGTGATGAATTTTATGTCGGGGAAACACGAATGGAATTGAAGGCTAGAATGACTTTACATCGACAGCAGACGAATAATCCCAAACTTACAATACTGCGTGCCAATGAACATTTCCGTCAATGTTCGGGAGGACATTTCCGTATTTTCCCGTTATATAAAGTTTACGGCGGAGATTCTTTAAGAGGAGAAAAGGAAAAACTGTTAATCAATCTTTTAAAGCCGGGTTTAAATGATAAATGATGCAGAATTGTTTCCCGAAAATTTTCCCGCATTTATAGTTATAACGTCACTCTATTGTTGACGTCTTTATATTGTTTACTAATATGAAAAACATTTGAATTATTTATTGTACCTGATGATCTGTGTAAACAGTGAAAGCGCTTGTGCTATATAAAATGTGATTGAAGTTCCAGAATTCTGTTTTAATTTTTATTATATTCATCAATCGCACGGCTATATTAACATTTTACATATATATATATACTTAACACTGCAAAATAAAAACTTAATCCCAAGCATGTCTGAGATGTACAAAGAGCTACACTATCACTTCTCTGCAGCATTAAAGTTGGTGATGTATGTTAGTATGGAATGTCTGCTTATTTGGAAATCATCCATTCTTGGAATCACAGCTAATATAAAGTTTCAAGGCAAAACTGTATATCAGCGCTTTCGCGCTTTGATATAAACATTCCGGTCAGCGGATTTTCAGCGCGCCCGACAGGCGCACTTGTCACGTTTTTTATGCATCCTGACATAAAATATAGCACCCATGGCGCAAGGGCGCGGCCTAAAATGAACACTGTTATTCAATAAGTAGTGCTTAACACAATTGATCAAATCTACATCATAGTTCACCCTCTTGGTCTAGCCCGTGGGATTTGGGGGGGTCTAGTTAATTGATTGATCCCTTATAGTTGTTGGACGTCAATGGTTTTTTCAGGATACTCTGGCTTCCTCCAAAATAAAGCTGACCAACAGATATAACTGAAATACTGTTAAAAATGACACGAAACATCCACCGCTAATCCGCCACTCCATAATTTACAATATGTATGTATGTTCTGTAGATATTGGTACAACTTGCAGGAACAGAAATCCAAGACAAATGTAATAATGTGTTATCTATGACTACAACATATTTAAAGTCTATAGAGGAAACAATATATACCATGAAAGGTAATATTTGTTAGGTGTAAAACTATACTGTATCAGAATGTCTTCATAGAGAAAACAATATATACCATGAAAGGTAATATTTGTTAGGTGTAAAACTATACTGTATCAGAATGTCTTCATTGGGGAAACAATATATATCATGAAAGGTAATATTTGTTAGCTGTAAAACTATACTCTATCAGAATGTCTTCATAGGAAAACAATATATGAAAGGTAATATTTGTTAGGTGTAAAACTATACTGTGTCAGAATGTCTTCATAGAGAAAACAATATATACCATGAAAGGTAATATTTCTTAGGTGTAAAGCTATACTGCATCAGAGTGTCTTCATAGAGGAAACAATATAATATTCCATGAACGGTAATATATGTTAGGTGTAAAACTATACTGTATCAGAATGTCTTCATAGAGGAAACAATATATACCATGAAAGGTAATATTTGTTAGGTATAAAACTATACTGTATCAGAATGTCTTCATAGAGAAAACAATATATACCATGAAAGGTAATATTTGTTAGGTGTAAAACTATACTGCATCTGAGTATATTCATAGAGCTCGAGGTTACTGTAACAATATATACAATGAAAGGTAATATATGTTAGGTGTAAAACTATACTGTATCAGAATGTCTTCATTGGGGAAACAATATATATCATGAAAGGTAATATTTGTTAGGTGTAAAACTAGACTGTATCAGAATGTCTTCATAGAGGAAACAATATATACCATGAAAGGTAATATTTGTTAGGTGTAAAACTATACTCTATCAGAATGTCTTCATAGGAAAACAATATATGAAAGGTAATATTTGTTAGGTGTAAAACTATACTGTATCAGAATGTCTTCATAGAGGAAACAATATATACCATGAAAGGTAATATTTGTTAGGTATAAAACTATTCTGTATCAGAATGTCTTCATAGAGGAAACAATATATACCATGAAAGGTAATTTGTGTTATGTGTAAACTATACTGTATCAGAATGTCTTCATAGAGGAAACAATATATACCATGAAAGGTAATATTTGTTAGGTGTAAAACTATACTGTATCAGAATGTCTTCATAGAGGAAACAATATATATCATGAAAAGTAATATATGTTAGGTGTAAAACTATACTGTATCAGAATGTCTTCATAGAGGAAACAATATATACCATGCAAGGTAATATTCGTTAGGTGTAAAACTATACTGTATCAGAATGTCTTCATAGAGGAAACAATATATACCATGCAAGGTAATATTCGTTAGGTGTAAAACTATACTGTATCAGAATGTCTTCATAAAGGAAACAATATATACCATGAAAGGTAATATATGTTAGGTGTCAAACTATACTGTATCAGAATGTCTTCATAGATGAAACAATATATACCATGAAAGGTAATATTTGTTAGGTGTCAAACTATACTGTGTCAGAATGTCTTCATAGAGGAAACAATATATACCATGAAAGGTAATTTGTGTTACGTGTAAACTATACTGTATCAGAATGTCTTCATAGAGGAAACAATATATACCATGAAAGGTAATATTTGTTAGGTGTAAAACTATACTGTATCAGAATGTCTTCATAGAGGAAACAATATATATCATGAAAGGTAATATTTGTTAGGTGTAATACTATACTGTATCAGAATGTCTTCATATACCGTCCAAATTCACATGACATAGGACAGAACAGTACAAAGATAAGTAATTAATATAAACGTAGAAATCTAATTTAGTGCACACAAAGCGTTTCTGGAGTAACCATTCATCAGGTACGCTCGAAGCCGAAAGGTTGGAAATCCAAATAATTTGAAAGTCTTTGGGAGTGAGTAAACCAAAGGGTCTAAACAGGAGAGCCAGAATCGTCTCACGTCACCTATGTCTGAGGGGGGAGAACCTATGATTTAGGTCAGTGTGACGTGGTGCAGATCAGTATGTGCCATGACATTTAAACATCGTATTTTCTTATCTGGACATCCTTGCATTTAATAATTGAAGTAGTTAAAAAAAGCAGGGTATCCTCGGGATTTTACCTCTATTCGAATGGAAAATTTGAACTTTAATTTTTAAATTAAATGAAACCTTTTGTAATTTGAGGAATCTTAAATAAAAGATCTGATTTAGTGTCAAAATTGACCAAAGGTGAATTTGATTACTACAAAGAATGTATATATAACTTCTGTCCATTAGTTATATCAAATAATTATTCTGCCATTAACAGCTTCCTCTTATCACTAATACTAATTATTGATTGATCAATTGGATAGTGTGATATCACATGTGATGAGAGAAAATGTTGGCATTGCAGTATATAATGAATTCAACTGCAAAACAGAAAATATTATCTACCTCCTAGAATGTGCAATTTGTGTTCTTCAATATATCAGAGAAGCTAAACAACAACTTAGTAAATGCTTGAATTTCCACCGAAGCAATGCAAATTGCAAACCGGACCTTCCACTCAGCAGACATCTCAGATCGACGGGCCACCATGATTCTTTAGGCAAACTGAGGGTCACCATAATTGATCATTACCCCACGACTTGGTGAAGTGGGATGATAGGAGCAAAAATGAAAGGAAATCTTTTGGATTAAAAAAACTTATCACCGAACGATCAATGAGAAAAAGTAATATCATCTCTTGTTGACTCCTATTTGTGTTAGTCTCCTCCAGTCGTATCAGGACATACAGTTTGCTCGATTATCCCAAAGTATATATTCCACACTGTGTTGGGCCGTTTATTGAATGAGTTTGGGTATCATACCGTTTTCAAAAATATGTTTGACTGTGCTATTTGATACATTAACCAATAATGTATCATTTTTGTCCCCGACGCTTCGTCGAAGGGGACTATAGAAATGGGTATCGTCCGTCCGTCCGTGTGCTTTTTGGTTTCCAGATGATAACTTGTGAATGAAAAGTCAGATTGAAGCTAGGTTTGGTATGTAAATGTATCTTATGAATATCTAGGTCAAGTTCGATAATGACAATTTTTCGACTATTTTTACTAGAGTTGTGGCCCTTTTTATACCTCAAAATTGCTAAATATTTGGTTTCCAGATGATAACTTGGGAACAAATAATCAGATTGAAACTAGGTTTGGTATGTAAGTGTATCTCATGAATATCTAGGTCAAGTTCGATAGCGATCATTTTTCGACAAATCTTACCAGAGTTACTCCCCTTTTTTTACTTCAAAATTGCTAATATTTTGGTTTCCAAATTATAACTTGTGAACAAAAAGTCAGATTGAAACTAGGTTTGGTATGTAAGTGTATCTCATGAATATCTAGGTCAAGTTCGATAATGATGATTTTTCGACAAATCTAACCAGAGTTACTCCCCTTTTTTTACTTCAAAATGGTCCTTGGATGGTCCCCTTTCAGAATTATGAGTGATACAGGTTCACCTGACCCTCTAGTTTACAGTAGTTTCAAAATTTAATCTTACGATATAACCTTGGCGTCGGGGGACCAGTGGCCAACGGCCTTTTATTAATTTTGCATTTATATTATTGCGAGTATAATCTTATAAATTTATATGTGGAATTTCATTTCTTTTATGTACTAGTATGTATTTTCATATGACACACGTAACATCTATTCTCTGGGTCTTTTGTTTCGCACATTGGCCATCAAAATCATTTGTTGTACTTGTAAAATCGCCATTTTGGTTTGACATTAGACATTGAAAAAGTCTCTCGGTGAGACGAACATTTTATCATTCAACTAAGTGTTTAATTCTTTATCACTTTGTTTTGTGCACTTTTTGTTTTACAAACCATTTTAGACGTTTATATATTTACATTTCACCATATTTCTTTGCAATATGTATTCAATATAATTCCACCATCTTGTTTATTTCTCGTCTGCTTGCGTGCAAATATCGTTTTACTCAGAACCTCTCTAGTGCATGCTAAGCGTTAAGGAGATAGTATGGAATGCAACATTGGTTAAGATGCAATATTGTTAACGCATTCGGAAATGATATACTTTTTAGGTATACTTATAAAGGAACACTAGTTAAAATATCGGCAAATATTGCATTTTTATTTTACAAAGAAATCTACCTTAAATATTTGATACTATATTATAATATTATTTATTTTAAATATTTTAATAGACAGTGCAAGAAAGACTTGTCTGGAAGCTAAAGTAGACGAAATAGATAAAAAACAGAATGAAGCAATACCGAAAAATATTAGAGGTAAAATAAAAATGGCCATTTATTCATTATTTTTCTGAGGATGATTGTTTGGGATGTTGCTGTTTAACGACATTTTCAACAATATTTTAGTTATATCGTCACAGTCCTATGCAAACGCATCATGTTTTAAATTGTCAACTCCCTTTCCTGATATGACATCTAACTACAAACATGTACATTGACTCTGATCAAACCTTAATGTCAAACATGTTTTATCTATTTTGGTTCTATCTATTCCATGTACTAAATCTGCGAAATGAGATATAATGGTATGCTGATTGTGCATTTGGCACTGTTTTTCGTACTATGCTAAAAGAGTTAGGATTTTGTGTATTATTGTCCAACGCTAAATGGGTTAGCTTTTAAATACGCCACTATCAATCAAAATAGCAGTTATAGCGTGACAGTTGTTCTTATAGATGAAAGAAACCGGCATACTCTGAGAAAACCGTCGACCTGCTGCAATGTACTAAAAAACTATATTACATAAATGTTTATATTGTATATCGAGATCACTTATTGCTAGATTGTCACGGCTTTCCGGAGCACAATATATCATCCCCGGTTTTAATGGTGTTTGTGGTTTTGCTCAAATAGTCATTTTCTGTACGGTATTTTGTTGACGATTGTTTGTTCTGTCTGTCATTGCATTGTCTTGTCCGTCTGTTTGTTTTCTGTTGGTATCTTCAACTTTGTTTTGATTTACTTTCAGATCAAATAATGCAGAAACTAGACACTTGGGAGAAAGATAATAAAGTATTTGTTTCAACAGAGGCAAGTGAACATGTGCTGAACTGCTTGACAACACATAGCTGTGTGACTGTAACTGGTGGTTCTGGTGTTGGTAAAACGGCTACAGTTCGACATGTAGCTTTAAGAATGAAACGGGAAAAAGATTATGATATTGTTCCCATTGCTTCTCCCAAGGATATCAGAGATTACTACACACCAGGTAAATCAACTCTCTTTATTGTTGATGATCTATGTGGAAACTATACAGCCAATCAACAACAAATTGAAGACTGGAAACAGTTTATGGATGACATTAAAAATGCACTCGAAGACAGGGTTTGTAAGCTAATGGTGTCATGTAGGCTACAAGTTTTCAGAGATGAAAAATTAACATCCTTAACCATTTTCAAGTCTTGTGAATGTAATTTATCATCAGAGGCACTGAGTCTGACAACACTTGAAAAGCAAGCATTGGCCAAGGAGACATTTCTTGGACTTGAAAACGAGGATATTGAACAACTGAGCAAATATGAATTTTTCCCTCTGTTGTGCAGTTTATTTCACGGTAAAAACTCTATTGATATAAAAAAATACATTGCTAACCCATTTCTTATTTACAAAAAAGAATTAGATCTTATGTTTCATAGTGGCGACGATGGGAAACACAAATATTGTGCTCTGGCCTTAGTTGTAATGTTTAACAATAATCTAAAGGAAGCCTCTCTGACCGGAAAAACAAACAATATAACAAAAACAACTATAGAGGAGACATGTGAGGAATGTTATTTAAACAAAGGAATATCAAAGTTAAAGCTTAAAGCAGAACTAGACACACTAGAAGGTACATACGTCACTAAGGAAGCTGGTATCTACCATACAATCCATGATAAACTTTTTGATTTTATGGCTTATTATTTTGGACAACACATGATCCAATGTTTTATTGACAATGCTGATAATGCATTACTAGGAGAGAGGTTTCTATGGGAAAGTTATAGATTGGAAACTAATCCATATAACAATATTAATGAAGAAAATTCAGAACAAGAGATTGATAATTTGACAGAGAGTGAAAATATCTTTTCTATTTCCTTTCCTGACGACATGCTACAAATGTATATTGAACGGATGATTAAGGATTTGAGACGAGGCAAAGTTGCAGATGTTATTGATAATAGAAATATGAATTCAGGTTCGTTTAGAGATCACTTTCTTCATCACATAAACCTACTGAATGAATCAATACAAGAAGAACTAGCACGTGTTAGAGACAATATAACTGAAGGCACAGCATTATACCACGTTTGTTGCTATGGTGATGAGAAATTAGTCAGATGGTTGCTTGAACACGGTACTGATGTCAGGATATGTAATGATTATGGCAGATCGCCTTTACACGCAGCTTGCCGATACGGTTATATGAACATCGTTAATCTGATATTACAGGAAAAGGCTAAGATTAGTAAGACTGGGAAATGTGCCAGATTATTTTCATGCATTGGATCTTGTTTTGGTCAATCACAAAGGGTAACTGATTTATTAGAGAACACTAATATTGTCAATTGCTGTGATAGCGCTGAACGAACTCCACTTTGGGAAGCATGTTTAAGTCGTTACAGTAGCATTGTTGACAAATTGTTAGAATGTAAAGCAGACGTTAATAAAAGTGATGTGGATGGGTTTTCACCGCTCTATGTTGCTTGTCAGGAAGGGCTTTTACAGGCGGTCTGTAGCTTGTTAGATCATAAAGCAGATGTGAATCTGTGCAACAAGGATGGTACATCCCCATTGTTTATGACTTGTCAGAAAGGTTATTTACAGATTGTGTGCAGATTATTAGAGAGTAATGCCGATGCCAACAAAACGGACAAGCATGGGTTTTCTCCATTATTTGTAGCTTGCCAGAAAGGTCATTTGGATGTTGCTGTTAAATTATTAGACAATAAGGCAAGCGTAAACCAATGTAGTAAGAATGGATCTTCACCGCTCTATGTTGCTTGTCAGGAAGGGCTTTTACAGATGGTCTGTAGCTTGTTAGATCATAAAGCAGATGTGAATCTGTGCAACAAGGATGATACATCCCCATTGTTTATGGCTTGTCAGAAAGGCTATTTAAAGATTGTCTGCAGATTATTGGAGANAATAAGGCAAGCGTAAACCAATGTAGTAAGAATGGATCTTCACCGCTCTATGTTGCTTGTCAGAAAGGGGTTTTACAGATGGTCTGTAGCTTGTTAGATCATAAAGCAGATGTGAATCTGTGCAACAAGGATGATACATCCCCATTGTTTATGGCTTGTCAGAAAGGCTATTTAAAGATTGTCTGCAGATTATTGGAGAATAAAGCCGATGCCAACAAAACAGACAAGCATGGGTTTTCTCCATTATTTGTAGCTTGTCAGGAAGGTCAATTGGACGTTGCTGTTAAATTATTAGACAATAAGGCAAGAGTAAACCAATGTAATCAGAATGGATTTTCACCATTATTTGTAGCTTGCCAGAAAGGTCATTTGGATGTTGCTGTTAAATTATTAGATAATAAGGCAAGCGTAAACCAATGTAGTAAGAATGGATTTTCACCATTATATGTAGCTTGTCAGGAAGGGCTTTTACAGGTGGTCTGTAGCTTGTTAGATCATAAAGCAGATGTGAATCTGTGCAACAAGGATGATACATCCCCATTGTTTATGGCTTGTGAGAAAGGCTATTTAAAGATTGTCTGCAGATTATTGGAGAGTAAAGCCGATGCCAACAAAACAGACAAGCATGGGTTTTCTCCATTATTTGTAGCTTGTCAGGAAGGTCATTTGGACGTTGCTGTTAAATTATTAGACAATAAGGCAAGCGTAAACCAATGTAATCAGAATGGATTTTCACCATTATTTGTAGCTTGTCAGGAAGGTCATTTGGACGTTGCTGTTAAATTATTAGACAATAAGGCAAGCGTAAACCAATGTAGTAAGAATGGATTTTCACCATTGTACTTAACGTGTATGGAAGGTCACTTGCCCATTGTCTGCACATTGTTAGAAAATCATGCCGACGCAAATCTTTGCAATAACGAAGGTTCATCACCACTGTACATAGCTTGTCTGAGTGGCTACTTAGACATTGCTAGCAAATTATTGGACTTTAAAGTAGATGTTAATAAGTGTGATAATGCCGATAGATCACCACTGTATGCAGCATGTCAAGGAGGTTATACAGATATTGTAGAAGTTTTACTGGAAAATAATGCTGATATAAATTTATTCACGTCTGATGGAGATTCGCCTCTATTAATATCATGTACGGCGGGACATTCAAACATTGTTGAAATGCTTTTAAAGGGAGGTGCTGACGTAACTAAATGCCTTCAGAATGAGAAACAAAACTCGATTAAATCGGTATGGTTAGATTTCATAGCGGAGCATGCGAATAAGAAATTAAAACTATATTTAACAGGAATCTCTCAATGCAAATTCTATGACATAATCGGAGGATTCTCTCCATTACACATGGCATGTCTGATGGGTCACATCAAAATTATTGAGCTTTTACTGGCACAAAACGCAGATGTGAACATTTGTAAAGAAGATGGGACAACACCTTTATATATAGCATGTGAAGTTGGTCATACAGAGGTTGCACGGCTACTGCTAGAAAACAAAGCAGATCCTCATATATATAGAAATGATGGTAAATCTCCATTCATAGTGGCAGAATCAAATGAACAGTTCGATATAATGTCAATGCTACAACAGTACATCTAATTATGGTGGTATCAAATGTACTTCCCGTTATTAGCGTCAATACCACATACAAAGATCACATTATGGTCGCATCTAATGCATACAACGCTATAGCGAAATACTGCAAAAGAACACAAATTATAGTGGCATCATATGTACACAGCGGTATAGCATGAATACTACAAAAACACATAATAATTTAGTGGCAAAAAATGAACACGCCGCTATGACGTAAA
>MJUT01051943.1:66145-78106 GCA_002080005.1 Gigantidas platifrons
ATAAGGATGGATTTTCACCATTATATATTGCCTGCCAGGAAGGTCACTTGGACGTTGCAATTAAATTATTAGACAATAAGGCAGAGGTAAACCAATGTAATCTGAATGGAACTTCACCATTATGGTGTGCCTGCCAGGAAGGTCATTTGCACGTTGCAATTAAATTATTAGACAATAAGGCAGACGTAAACCAATGTAATAAGAATGGAGCTTCACCATTATATATTGCCTGCCAGGAAGGTCACTTGGACGTTGCTGTTAAATTATTAGACAATAAGGCAGACGTAAACCAATGTATTCTGAATGGAACTTCACCATTATGGTATGCCTGCCAGGAAGGTCATTTGGACGTTGCTGTTAAATTATTAGACAATAAGGCAAGCGTAAACCAATGTAATAAGTATGGAATTGCACCACTCTCCAGAGCTTGTGAGAATGGTCACGTACATATTGTGAGCAAATTGTTGGATTATGATGCAAACGTGAATGACGTCAATCAGGATGGGGTTTCACCATTATATTTAGCTTGTAAGAAAGGTCACATCAAAATTATTGAGCTTTTCCTGGCACAAAACCCAGATGTGAATATTGGTATAGAAGATGGGACAACACCTTTATATGTAGCATGTAAAGTTGGTCATACAGAGGTTGTACGGCTATTGCTAAAAAACAAAGCAGATCCTCATATTTATAGACATGATGGTAAATCTCCATTCATAGTTGCAGAATCAAATGAACACTTCGATATAATGTCAATACTAACACAGTACATATAATTATAGTGGCATCAACTGTACATCCCATTATTATCGTCAATACTACATATGAACATCACATTATGGTCGCATCTAATGCAAACAACGCTATAACGAAATACTGCAAAAAGAACCTCAAGTTAGTGACATCAAATGTACACAGCGGAATAGCGTGAATACTACAAAAGCACATAATGACTTAGTGGCAATAAATGGACACACCGCTATAGCGTCAATACTACACACCAACGTCAAATTATAGTGGCGACAAATGTACACCCCGTTACAATGTCAATACTACAATAGAACGTCAAATTATAGTGGCACGACTCTAAAATTTGATAAATTGAAATATTTCGAATAATATTTCTAAGCAATGTGAAAAATAAAAACTACTACCACAAATTCTTATCAATGTCAATATATGAGGAGTGGGTGGGCAGGGGGGGGTCTTCATTTTTTTTTATCCAAGACCTTTTATATGCAAAACCGTTATACAGAGGGCCACCTCCAGATGAAAAATATATACAGCTCTGATTATTTTACTGGTCAATATTTTGTTTTTCTATTTTCTTTGTTCTATCTTTATGTCTTTATCTGCTCATTTGCTATAGCATTAACTACAATACTTTCAGTACCCTACAGTGTAGTGAGTTTATATCGTTTTATGATACATATATTCATATATGACTTACTTGATACAATTAAATTTGTAATACACTGTTCATTATATATTATTCATGTCTGTTACTTTGTATTACATCATTATGATTGATTTGATTTATTGTGTTTAACGCCACATTCAGCAATATTTCAGCTATATCATGGCGACCAGTTTTAGTGGTGGAAGAAGCCGGACTGCAACTGGAAAACTTTATCACTTGTGGCTGTGGGTCGAGTGCACCTTTTTTTAGCTATTGCCATCACTTGGCGTCTGTCGTCCGTCTGTAAACTTTTGCAAATATATTCTCCTCTGAAACAACTGGGCCAATTTAAACCAATGTTGGCCTGATTCATCCATCGGGAGTTCCCTTTAAAAGTTATGTCCGATGACCCTACTGACCAACCATCATGACCGCCATGTCTATGAATAGAACATAGGGGTAAAATCAGCAAAAATTGTCCATTGCTGCTTTATTATAAATCTAAATGAGCTCAAATGTTTACTGCAGCTACATGGAAATGAGTAGTTTAACATATATTCCGGATTTTTCTGTGAAATTTTTCTTTCAGCCGATTTATACCGATTATGCAAATTAGGCATATTTTGATAAAAGATCACATTTAAATCTTCTTCTTTGAAACCGCTGGACCAAATTAAACTAAACCTGGGAGCGACGGTCCCTGGGTGGGTCCCTTTCCAAATTGTGTCCGACAGCCCCGCCCTCCATTCAAAATGGCTGCTGTTACAAAAAATAGAAATTTCTTCAATTGTCCATTACTGCTTTAGTACAAGTCAAAATGAGCTCAAAGTTTAACTGCAGCTACATGGCAAGTAGTAGTTTAACATATTTCCCAGGTTTTTCTGTTAATTTTTCTTTCTGCCGATTTATACCGATTATGCAAATTATGCATATTTTGATAAAAGATCACATTTAAATATTTTCCTCTGAAACCGCTGAACCAAATTAAACCAAACCTGGCAGGTATGGTCCTTTGGAGGGTCCCTTTCAGAGTCCTGTCCTCCATTCAAGATGGCAGCTGTTACTAAATATAGACATTTCTTCAATTGTCCATTGCTGCTTTATTATAAATCAAACTGAGCTTAAAATTTAACTGCATCTACATGGCAATGAGTAGTTTAACATATATTACGAGTTTTTCTGTGACATTTCTCTTTCAGCCAATTTATACCAATTATGCAAATTAGGCATATTTTGATAAAAGATCGCATTTAAATCTTCTTCTCTGAAACCGCTCAACGAAATTAAACCAAATTTGGCTGGGATAATCCTTGGGTAGTCCCATTTCAAAATTGTGTCTGACAGCTCCGCCCTCCATTCAAGATGGCTGCTGTTACTAAAAATAGAAATGTCTTCACTTGTCCATTGCTGCCTTATTATAAATCAAAATGAACTCAAATTTTAACTGCAGCTACATGGAAATGAGTAGTTTAACATATATTCTGGGTTTTTCTGTGAAATTTTTTCAGCCAGTTTATTCTGTTTAGGAATATTATGAGATAAAAATCATATCAAAATCTTTTGCTCAGAAATTTGAGTTAAAATTATCTTTGGGTGGCCCACTTTCAAAATTATCTGTAACACCCCCATTTTCTATCAACTTCAGATGTCAAATTGAAAACCAGGAGAGCGATTACAGGCTCCTGCGAGCCTCTAGTTGTAATTCACAAAGCCGGGCGTGAACCTGCGCAGTACATTTTGTATTGGTGATAGACTTGAATGAGTTGTTAGATAATCCAACTACCTAACTCATTGATACACTTGGGCTCTATTTTATTATCTGTTCCTTAAAAATAATCGTTATTCTGTTAGCTGTCAAGGGCCAAGAATTTGCCAAACAGCAACAATGTTTTCAATATGCTCATGTCAAAAAAATGCAATATCTATTGTTTACAGGATACACATTTTACAAATGAAATTGAAATTTTCTTTACGGTCAATGTGAGGATTTGAATGGGCTTTTTTTTCTCATCATTAAGCTCGAATTCAAATGGTGTTGCAATATTGTTCAATGATAATTTTGAGTTTAAAATACTGAATGAAGCGAAAGATATAAATGGAAATTACTTAAGTTTAGATGTTATTGTAGAAAAGGAAAGATTGATACTTGTATCTTTGTATGGACTTAACACAGCCATATAGTCCTAGATTTTAGCTCACTTTGCCAAAGGCAACATGAGTTTTTGCCATCACTTGGCGTCCGTCGTCTGTCGTCCATTAGCTTTTCACATTTTACTCTTCTCCTCTAATACCCCTCAACCAAGTGAACTTAAACTCGGTAGGGAGCATCTATGGAAGGTCTTCTCGAAATATTGCACATTTTGTCCTGATCCATTAACAAACATGACGCCACAGGCAATTCTTGTTTCTGATTAGCCGATTTAAAAAAAATCTTTTCCCCTGAAACTGCTCGGTCAAATGAACCAAAACATAGTAGGAAGCATCTATGGAAAGTCCTCTATAAAGACTGCTCATTTCGTCCCTATCCATTAACAAACATGGCCGCCATAGGCCATTCATGTTTCTGATTGGTTGATTTCTAAAAAATCTTCTCTGAAACAGCTTGGCCAAATGAACCAAAACTTAGTATGAAGCAACTATGGAAGATCCTCTATAAAGATTGCTCATTTCGTCGCGATCTGTTAACAAACGTGGCTGCCACAGGCAATTGTTATTTCTAATTGGTCGATTTCTAAAAATCTTCTCCTCTGAAACCACTTTGCCAAATGAACTGAAACTAAGTTGGAAGCATCTATGGAAGGTCCTCTTTCATTCCGATCTGTTAACAAACATGGTTGCTACATGCAATTCTTGTTTCTGGTTGGTCGATTTCTAAAAATCTTCTTCTCTGAAACTGCTTAGCTAAATGAACCTAAACTTGGTGGGAAGCACCTATGGTAGGTTCTGTATTAAGTTTCCTCAAAGCAGAATGAAAGGTGAGCGACATAGGTTCAGTGGGCCACTAAGCCTCTAGTTTCTTACACTTATATCTTTGTACGGACCTCACACAGTCAGATAGTCCTAGATGTTTTTGACAAGTTAAAGCATTGACTGATTACTTTGAAAACCAAAAGGTCTGGGTTCATTTTCTGCTATGTACAGGTGATGGGTAGTTTTGGTGTTTCTTTTTTTTATCAATTTATCTAAAGTATTTTTATTAAATATAATAATTAATTGTTCAAAAATGTAAATCTAGCTAGCATATTATATATAAAGAAATATGTTGATATATTTTATTATAATTAAAAAGATTGACATTATTATTATGATGGACTGCTCTATTTAATGAAAAAAAATGTGCACATCATTTTTTTTTTCTACCTATGTAGAACATATTATTACATTATCATATACATGATTTGCAGATTGCACTATTTACCAGTTTCACCAAATCTGGCAAGCAAATATGGATACCGTCTCGAATGCATTAAATAATCGCCTTTTTTTAAATAAATTTCAATTGAATAGATATAAAATATTTTAAAAATTGTACTATTCTGCATTATCTGCAATGTGATCAATCTTACACAAATATCAAAAATAAAAACAAATCACTTTTATAAGGTATATTAATAAAAATGTCTGCCCTCGTGGCTGAAAAATGTAACACTCTCTCTCTCGTGTTGTAAATATTGTATATAGCTGTTTTGTTATTATGTATTGTTGTAAATTTAATTTGTTATCTATCTATCATTGTATTAACAAAGATTACCAGAAATAAAGATATATGGACAGATATAGCCCTTGATAATATAAACAATTGTATTTACTGTATAAACACCAAGTCAATCTATTTTGTTTGACACTTGTGGGATAAACCTGAACAAACAGCTTGATATAGAGGAGATTTATTGTTGTGTATATACACTGTATATGTACTGCTGTATCAGAGATGCCAACTTCAAGCAACACAATTTGGGAAGCACAGAAACCTAATCCTTCATTTTGATTTCAAAAGTCATTTAATTGCATTTTTGTTACATATAATTTCATGTCAAGGCATCCTTGTACATTATCATGATTTCCGTGGAAAATCTGTTTTCAATTTTCATAATAATTTCCAAAATACATCTGCTTTTATAGTGAAAAAAATAATTTACTAACGTCACAGTGTTTGCCATTTTTGAGTTTGAAAGTAGTTTTATTTGCCAAATTAACATGTATTTTCTTTTTAATTCATTGCATGCTCACAGGTGCTTGGGGACATGACACAGCATCTCCCCATTTCACACCCTACCCCCCTTTTTTGTAAATAATGTTGTTTTTTTTTTCATTTCAATGGCTTAGAAATATGTAAAACAGCAATAATATGCCGTTTTCTGATTGCATCAGTCGACTGATATGTATATAGAGATGCCGTTTTCTGATTGAAATTGCATCAGTCGACTGATATGTATAGCTCTCTATATACATATCAGTCGACTGATGCAATCAGAAAACAGCATATTATTGCTGTTTTATATATTTCTAAACCATGGAAATGAAAAGAACAAAAAAACAAAAAAAACATTATATTTTTTTTAAAAGGGATAGATTGTGAAAAGGGGGAATACTGTGTCCTGTTCCCTAGCACTTGTGTGCATGCTTAGCATTTTCAAATTTCACCAATGGAGCCCTAATTTATATGGTGTCCTTTCCGTAGTCTTTGCACGTTGACTGTCATGTCGATCTCCTCGTCAAACTCTAACCAAACAAATTTGTTGAACCACCCTTCAACGATTGATTGATTTTTTTATTTATTGTGTTTAACGCCACTTTCAGCAATATTTCAGCTATTTATGAATGTTTGTTCCCTTGTATTGGGTATTTTTGTGTTGATTATGTATTATATATTAATGTAAATATTAAATTTTGTGGCTATTATATAGTTTTTACACTTGTGATAAGCACAACTTGAATTTCTACAATTCTAATGGCTAATTTTGTACATCTTGTCTTTCAAGAAGACCATTAATTGCTTTGTATGTATATGAATATTGATATTAAATATATAAAACTGAATTGTGATGCTTTTAACCTTTGAATGGTAATTATCTAGCAACGGAATTTGCCATTTTATATAGTAGTTAGTTAAGAAGAGTTTGAAGATACCAAAGAGGTAATTAGAATCCGTAAATTAAAGGACAGATAATACAATAGTCATAAGAAGAAAGACAAAAGGAAAAACAACAATCTACAAAACATACACATAAAAGTAAAGATCAGGTATCACGAACCCCACACACTGACCAGTTAGTGAACTGTGAACACACAATAACCCTGTTTTGGATTTGTATGCTGTTATCATATGTTCTGTTAAGTTCTGTGGGTTTTTTTTATCCCCCCACGATAGCAGTGAGGGGATATAGTAATAGCGGCCGCCTGTCTGTCTGTCCGTCCGTCTGTCTATCTGTATATCCGTCACACTTTCTTGTTTACGCGATAACTTGAGTAAACATGGATAGATTTGAATAATTATTTGTGTGTGGCTTGTAAATATCATTATGTTGGATGGGTTCTTACATGGAAATATTTAAAGGAAGGAGTTTGGGGGAAAATGTTAGTTTTTGGTTGAAAAATCAACAATTTTGAGAATTGAGTCTTGTTTACGTGATAACTTTAGTAAAGATGGATAGATTTGAATGATCTTTGCATGTGGCTATTAAGTATGTTATACATTAACACTGCAAGGCTGTTTTTTTTTTATAAATATATAAAACTAAATAGTATGCAAGGGCGGGGGGATACGTCATGCATTCATGTGCTAGGCGGTTCTTTTATTTTATTTTGAAGCAAATCAGTACATGTAGTTTTATTATCGTTTGTGTACAACTGCTTGGTAGCGATTGTACGGTTGGGGTCATATTAACAGTTTCAAGTCCGTCATATTAGACCGTTCCTAAGCCAATTTTAGACCTTCATTTCTACCAGGTTTTGTCGTGGCATAACACCTATCTAATGGCAAACTTTGTTAGCTCACCTTGCCGTAGTCTGTCGTCCGTTAACTTTTTACATCTTAATCTTCTCCTCTGAAACCCCTGAGCCAAATGAAATGAAACTTGGTAGAAAGCATCTTTGGAAGTTCCTCTGTAAAGATTGCTCATTTCGTTCTAATCCGTGAACAAACATGGCAGCCACAGCTGATTCTTGTTTCTGATTGGCCAATTTTTTTTTTAAAATCTTTTCCTCTGAAACTACTTGGCCAAATAAACTGAAACTTGGTAGGAAGCATCTATGGAAAGTCTTCTATAAGAATTGTTCATTTCGTCCCGGTCCGTTGAAAAACATAGCCGCCACAGGCAATTCTTGTTTCTGATTGGTTGATTTCTAAAATAGCTTCTCCTCTCAAACCGCTTTGCCAAATGAAATGAAATTGGTAGGAAGCATCTATGGAAGGTCCTTTATCAAGATTGCACATTTCACATTCCGATTCGTTAACAAACATGGCCGCCACAGACAACTCTTGTTTCTGATTGTTCGATTTCTAAAAATCTTCTCCTCTGAAACACTTTGCCAAATGAAGCGAAGCTTGGTATGAAGCATCTATGGAAGGTCCTCTATAAAGATTGCTCATTTTGTTCTGATCCATTAACGAACATGGCCGCCACAAGCAGTTATTGTCTCCGATTGGTTGATTTCTAAAAAATATTCTCCTCTGAAACCGCTTAGCCAAATGAACCGAAACTTGGTAGGAAGCATCTATGGGACGTCCTCTATAAGGATTGCTCATTTCGCCCCGATCCGTTGATAAACATGGCCACCACAGACAATTCTAGTTTTTGATTGGTCGACTTCTAATAAATCTTTTCCTCTGAAAATGCTTGGCCAAATGAAATAAAACCCGTTAGAAAGCATCTATGAAAAGTCCTCTATAGAGATTGCTCATTTCGTTTTGATCCGTTGTCAAAAATGGACGCCACAAGCAATTGTTGTTTCTGATTGGTCGATTTCTAAAAATCATCTACTCTGAAACTGCTTAGCCAAATGAACCGAAACTTGCTAGAAAACATCTATGGAATATCCTCTATAAAGATTGCTAATGTCATCCCGATCCGTTAACAAACACGGTTGACATAGGCAATTCCTGTTTCTGGTTGGTCAATTTCTTTAAATCTTCTTCTCTGAAACTGCTCAGCCAAATGAATCGAAATTTTGTGGGAAGCATATATGGAAGGTTCTGTATTAAGTTTCCTCAAAGCAGAATGAAAGGTGAGTGACACAGGCTCAGCCCACTGAACCTCTAGTATAGTGGCATTACAGAAATATATATAAATTTGAATACAAGGAAGTGATATAAGGGATCGTTTTGTTTAGTTTTATAGCCACTTTCAATAATATTTCAGTTATATCATGGCGGTCAGTTTTATTGGTGGAGGAAACAGGAGTACCCGGTGTATCAGGCTAGAACGTCCGACCGCCAGATTGTTCGCACGGACATAATTGCCTAGGCAATATCATCCGGGCCGGATGATTCAGCCTAGGCAATCTGTTCCGACCCTAGGCAATTTTGTCCGGTCTTTGTTTCATGAAATCAAAAGAGTTCAGATGCAAATTAGAGTTAAATTTCCTTACAATCACCACAAGACACAATATTCGGTGAATACTTCTTAAAAGATATAGTATATATTGAATGAATCTGTTAAAGGGGCATTAGCTACGATTTTGACCCAAAAAATTACATGTTTTGGAAATTGGTGAATAGCTTTAAAAGGATGAAATAAAGGTAAATATTTCACATTAAACAGCATATCGAACCACTTTCCGCCTTTTGAGAACGAAAATTACCATCGATTACTTATTTGCTTGGAAGCAAATCATTTGACCTCGCTTTTTCCGTATGCAATAGACCTCACCAGTGACAGGTAAAAACGAATAATTTGTATTTTGTCGCTTATTAATTGCCAACTTGCATGGTTCTTTGTCTGTAATTAACACCGACTAAAAGCAGATTCACAAAAAAAAAAGAAATTAGTGCATTGTTGTACTGATTTAATGACGATTCGACAAACTCCGTAAGCAATGTCGATAATTAATAAGATGACGTCCATTTCCTGATCTATCTCAAAACACGTGCAGTTACACGTTTTTTCCCCGATGCGCGTACATTACATAACATTTATAAGTAAGTTACAGAAACACGTTTCATTAAGGCATCAATCAAAACTGATAGTTTTTATGGGTAACACAAATTTACGATTTGGCAGATAATGCCCCTTTAAGTAAATTATTTGGCAAACATGGAAGAGAGCGTTTATAGCGCACTTCTGAAGTATGCAATTGACAAAGAATATCAAGAAGGGCTGACTGAAAACGAAAAGAGGAAAGTAAGAAGACAGGCAAAGCAATTTGTAGCAAAAAACAATCGTCATATAATGCAGTTCCAAATGTTCGTGGACAAACTGATGTTCTATGAATTTTGTCAAAATGTGTGTCTCGATGGCCCCTGCAGTATGTGCATATATGAATGGGATGGCAAATTGTTCCCTTAGCTTCTCTCACTATTTTTTTGTTTTCTTGTGTAAATAAAGTATAAAATACATAGTATTTGTCATAAATTTGTTTTGTATTTTTAGCATACATTTTGTGATAACAAACCGGACCATATTGCCTGGTCCCGGACCATTCTGCCTAGTCTCAAATGTCCGACCGGACGATTCAGCCTAGGCAATATCGTCCGGTCGGACAATCTGGCGGGCCGGACAATATTGCCTGCTACAGAAAACCACTGATCTGCCGCAAGTCACTGACAAATTTATCACATAATGTTGTACACCTAGCCCTAAGCGGAATTCGAACTCACAACATCAGTGGTGATAGGCACAGATTGTATATAGGTAATTGTAAATCCAACTACAATACGATCACGGCCACGACAGCCTCTTGCAAGGGACCATATCTTTTTTGTTCTGATATATACCGATGTCATGGTGAAAAGGGATACACTATTACTTGAATTTTAAAGACCCTGTTGGAAGAAAGGGTGTAACCAGAAGCTTTATTTCATTCAAAAACTCAAATAAGTAAATCGCTTCAGTACATTTATAAATTGCAATAAATATTACTATAATTGGACTAAGCGAAATATAAATATCTCGATCAGGGCTAGGTGTACAACATTATGTGATAATGTTTGTCTTTGACTTGTGACATGTCGGTGGTTTTCTCCGGGTACTCTGGTTTCCTCCACCAATAAAACTGACCGCCACGTTATAACTGAAATATTGTTGAAAGTGGCGTTAAACACCATCTAACAAACAACAAACAATGTTCAGCTGTGTATTAAAATGTGTTGAATATTTTCAGAGTTAATTAAGTAGTATTAATAAATGTGTATAAATACCTTTTATAAGGACAAGATTTTCTCATTTTAATAAATATGTATAAATACCTAATTAAGGACAGAATTTTCTCAGTTTTGCTCAAATCTGCAGTATTTAATCTTTTAGTTTTTATTTATTATGGTTGTGTATGTTTTAACCACCACATTATTACCTATAGTAATACAAGGAAACGCAACAAAGATGGACGAAGGCTGTGTATACCGAATGTCTTAAATCGATTATCGTTTTCGATGTGTCTCTGATATCCTTTCCTGTTACAATATATCGTACATGTAGTCTTATTCGGAATATGTCCCGCCTCTGCTTAGATTCAATAAAATCAAAACCAGAAAAGTAAATCATAGTTAATATAATTTTCACATTAATTATAACAAAAATCCCAAATAAATTATTATTTTTAATGACATATTTATATTTACCAAACAAAACATTGCAAAAAAGACGATGATAAAATACATTTAATACCTGAAATTTTGAAGACCTTAATCTCTTTCTGCCTAATGTCTGTGTCCTGCCTTCTTATTAAATCTTATGCTAAAATAATTTAGTTGGTTTGTGGTTTATGGTGTTTAACGCCACTTTCAACAATATTTCGGTCTAAGACAATATATAACATCTGACGAATGGTTTGATTATGTAAAATGTCGTAGAATGTTAGCTGTATTTAGGTAAAAGGTTCCCCCGGCAGAAATTTACAAGAGGTAATAAGGAACATACGAATATGTAAGTAATAAAAACTGCTTGCGGTCAAATCCAACACCCTTACACCTATTAATTATTGAATAATGTATAAATTCTATAATACATAAGAAATTATCAAGTGGTGTTCTCTTTTTTCAAATTCTAATTTTCTCAATAAGCTTGATTGGTCATTTTTTATACAAAATGTTGTTTTCTAAGAAAAACCCAAATATTGTTTATAATTTACTTTGTTTATTCTGAAACCATAGTAGAAAATGATGAAAAAGAAACATTCTGGTTGATTTGTATAAATGTCAGAAAAAATGATTATGTACACTTTTCAATCTGACATTTTATTTTGCTATGTTTTTTCCTCTAATGTCTTATTTAAAACGTATGCTTAAGATTAAACATAAGTATGTATATAAAACTAACGTTTCGATCCAATTAAAATTATATCTTCAGTACAAACATAATGATTGTGAGACGACCTCAAGACTGTCTAAATGATGAAGCGGAAAA
>MJUT01051957.1:675-15947 GCA_002080005.1 Gigantidas platifrons
CATGACATGATATCTACATTATATAATGTGACATATTTATGTTTACAATGTTATCTACATGACATGATATCTACATTATATAATGTTACGTTTTTCATGGTTAGTTATTGTTTTATCGTCAAATGAACGGTATTTCAACTACATGCATATTCGTGAGTTAGCTTACAAAGAATGCATCACATGTAAGAAACGGTACCATCGGGGTATTTATTAACGTGCCATCCTTAGGCAACAACCATTTTCTTAATGAGTGTGCTGAAGGAGGATTTTACGGTTGAAATTAAATATATATATATATATATACACCTCGCCAAAAGATAAGGAACACCTATATCATTTTGCTCATATTTTTTGTTTAAAAATTAAATTTGTTGTTTTTTTGTTACCATATTATTCTTTCATCTATTCTTAATCGACAGGTAAATTTTCACCTAGCGATTTACTTTTCTTTATGTATGAAAAACCGGTTTTAATATGCAACCCATCAGATTTCGCCTTGCAAGTTTCGTGCAATTAAACGTAACGTGTTTCTCGTGCTGTTGTTGTCGGTGTATACCATTCATATTCACATTTTGATGATGCCCAGACCTAAGTTAACACTTGAACAGAAATGGCAAGTCATTGGCATGCGAAATACTGGATTGAGTCTGCGCCGAATTGCCGATCAGTTTGGGGTGTCACACAGTGTTATATCCAGGCTTTTGAAGCGCCATAGCGAAGCAAGGACCGTTAAAGAACGTGATCGTTCTGGTAGGCCACGTAAAACATCACCCATAGATGATATAGCACTATCGCGATCAGCTCATCGTCGTCCATTTTCGACTGCACGTCGATTACCCGACAACTGGGCGATTCATGGCCGTGTGAGTGTACGAACTGTTAGCCGCAGACTCAATTGCGCACGTTTAAAAGCCCGAAGACCAATAAAAAGACCTTTGTTGACTCGAAGACATCGTCATGCTCGACACCAGTGGTCACGTGACCATCGTAATTGAAATTTGAGGCAATGGCGTAGTGTTCATTGGTCAGACGATAGTAGGTTCCTTCTACACGATAGTGATGGCCGCATGCGGGTATGGTGACACAAGAATACAACATATAGGGAACAACACATCTTAAGGACAACAGCTTTTGGTGGCGGAGGTGTCACTGTGTGGGGATGTTTTTCTTTTGACTGCAAAATGGACTTCTACGTTCTGAACGGTACCATGACAGGTCAAAAATATCGCGACATCATCCGGGATATCGTTGTGCCTCATTTTGACAATCATCGCCTTGCAACAAGACCGCTATTCATGGAAGATAATGCTAGACCACACAGGGGACGGATTGTTAGTGATTATTTGCGTCAGGAGTCAATTGACGTTATTCCGTGGCCAGCAATGTCACCGGATATGAACCCTATTGAACATTTATGGGATGATATTGGACGGAGTCCTGATATGAGCATGCGTGAGATGGAAGTGTTTGAGTAAACGAACTCTCCGTTCACGGCAAAATGTAATGGATAACGATAAATCTACACACTATGAATTCTCATTAACATTTTAGAATAGCATTCGACTAAATCCATCGGTTTACTTATTACTTTTCAACTCCGAATTGTGAAATACTGAAGTATACCGGTAACACCTTGTTAGAAATCCAACATGGCTGCGCCCATAAACAATAACATAGATACTCAAATCTCAAGTTCCCAGCCAAATTTGTCATGTAAAACACCCCTGACAAATAAACGATCTCAACCCGATAGCCCCGATAATCTACCAGCTACACAAAAACAATCAACTCGTCAAATAAGACGTCGCAACTCTATTAGTGACTTATCTGACATTGTTCCAAAAAGAGGTCAATGGTCTAAAAAAAGGTATAACTGACAAAGTGTTAGAAACATTAACAAGCAGCGATGTCCTTGACAAAGTGTTAGAAACATTAACAAGCAGCGATGTCCTTGACAAAGTGTTAGAAACATTAACAAGCAGCGATGTCCTTGACAAAGTGTTAGAAACATTAACAAGCAGCGATGTCCTTGACAAAGTGTTAGAAACATTAACAAGCAGCGATGTCCTTGACAAAATTATTCCTATTCTATCTGCCAAAATCAGTGAAACCATAACCAGTGTTATTAACAGTGCAGTTGAATCTAACATTCAAAAATGTGTTGAGAAACATATAAGACCACTCACTGTTACTATTACCAAGCAACAACAGACTATAGACCAGCAGCAACAAACCATACAAGAACAAAATGAAAAGATTTCTGTACTAGAACGTAATGTCAAAGATCAAGCATTGGCTCTAGAGGAGCATGGCCATAATGCTGATGCTCTATATAAAAAAATGTCAGAGTTGGAAATAAGAATAGAGAGCCAAGAGCAATACTCCAGGCGAACTAGCTTGAGGTTTCATAATGTCAGTGTCCCTGTAGATATCAATGGTCGTATAACCCACCCAGTTGACACAGATGATCTTGTCCTCAAAATTTGCAATGACAAACTAGGGCTCAATATTATGAAAAATGACATTGGTAGATCCCATGTGATTGGTAAAGTGAGAGATGGAAAATCTCAGGTCATAGTTAGGTTTTTGTCATATAGAACCAGAAATGATGTGTTCAGTAACAAAAAAGCTCTAAAGAATGACCCTGATAAAGTGTTTATCACAGAAAACTTGACAAAATTTAGAACAGAACTTGTCAAGAAACTATCAGAGCTCAAATACAATGGTCAAATTTACACTTACTGGACAGCCGATGGCCGCATTTACGTCAAGGTATCAACAAATAGTAAAAAGCAAGTCATCAAAAACCACGATGATATACTTTACATCATCAGAAACCACTTGAACCAATCAGATGGTATGGACCATTCCTTTAATAGTGTAGCAAATGAAAATCCACCTAGACCCTAATATTTCCAAATGAGTATCTACTAGTAACTATAAATTAACTTATCTCTTCATTATTTTGCTCTCTTATTGTTTGTGTTTGTATTTATATACTTCATATGCACTTTCTGTTTCAAAGCTTAATTTGGCTTAGATATATAAATATGGTGTGTGTTTGTTTTATTTATGTTTGGTCATTTAATTTAGTATATTCTCTTGTTGGTAGATTATTTTGAGCAAAATACCATTAGATCAACTATATAATATAATATAATGTTCTATTCAGCTTTTCTAACCTCCCTCAGTGAGCCTCTGAAAGTGAATGGATAATTGATAAACAAACCGATACATCCAATCAACTTACCTGTAAAGGTAAACATTCTGTACTAAACATGGGGAATCTCTCAAAATGTTTAATGTCCCAACTACCCAAGGGCAAACTTTGGTTTTGTTGTGTGTTTTTTTGTTTTTTTGTTTTTTTATTGACACAAAGCTTGTCTTCTTCTTGTAATATTCGATAACTTTTATTGACTGTATTAACATACGTTTTTCTCTCCTTTTTCCCCATTTTTATCATATAGTGAATTTTATATTGTAAAAAAATACACAATTCTTTGCTTGTTTTGTTTTGATTTGTTTCCCCCACTGATTCAAAGTTTACCTTTCTCTCAGTAATATTGATTATTTTTTCATATTATATATTACATGCTTGTTGCTTGTATTATTTCTATGTTGTATGTCAGTTTTTTATTATTATTTTTTAGTATGACAAAATTACAAGCAAGTGTCTACAGTAAATAAGGGTAATAACAATATTACCGAACACAGAGCAATCTTCCATTAAGTAAAGCTACCAAGTTGCAATGACCTCTGATCTTTTTCTATGTGTCAATATTTAGTGTAAATAGCATTTGATTTGTATGTAGAATGTTGGTGAATCTGTTCTATCTTTATATATATGCATGCATATTTGAGTGTCAAAACCATACTAATGAATGTATTGTTTGTGTATATGGTACAAAAAAACATTCATCTTACGGTTTAGTAAATTCACATATTCACTAATTAGATTAATAGATTCTTCCAGTCGATTACAAAATCGTCCGTTATACATCTTACTGACATTTGTTTTTTTTTCTCCCACCAAAATCTCGAATAGATTATGAATTATAAATCAAAGTAATTTTGAGTAAGTATCTTATTCCCCCCCCCCCCCATTTTCATCTTCTTTTAAATATAATATAGCGCAAACAACTATATACAGCAAACTTCATACCGGTATACAAAGTGTTTTGTTTTTTTTCCTTCAATGAAACCATTTATTGTGATGGTACATAAGCAATTAGTGTAGGTAATTCTTAAAATATATTCGAGTTAATGATTTAAATAATTTTCCCGTTACAAATGTTGACATGTCCTCCTCATATTTTCTACATGATCTCGCCTTTATTTGTATATATCTGTTTATTTCTGTACTTTATTTCAGCTTTATGTAAATGTAAATTTTGTGTAGATTATGGTGTGTTTTGCTTTTTCAGACACAAGAATTATCATGGCTGTCCATACAAATCTGAATCTTTTTTAAAACCCAATGGGTAATTCTCTTGAAGGGTATAGGGCAGCTATAGGTTTATTTCAATATAGGAGGAAAAGGTCAGACTCCTTCGATTTTCGTGCTGATTTATATAATGAAATATTACTTACTAATCTAAGATGTTGTTGCCTGTTCATAGCTTTAGTATTTCTTCAGAGTTTAAATCCAAATGTCAACATTGTCTTCATGTTATCAGTGCTACATTTTATTCTCATTATTGGAACTATTGAATCTAATCCTGGTCCAATAACAGTTGACGTATCGAGTTCACCTTTATTCCATAATGTTTCAGAAAATACTGTCTCCGTATGTAATATAAATATCCGTAGTATACGAAATAAGATTGAATTCCTCCAAAACTTTGTGGATGAGTTTGATATTGTTACTATAACCGAGTCTCATCTCGATTTTAATATTGATACTTCTGACATTGAGCTCGAATCCTTCTCAAAACATCCAATGCGAAAAGATCGTTCAAAAGCAGGTGGGGGTCTTTTAATTTATACCAAAGATGATGTCACCGTCGAACAACGAAATGCATTTGAAAATGATATAGATGAAACTTTATGGGTACAAATCCGTGCCAAGGGTCACACTTTTTTACTCTGTAACACTTATCGTCCGGAATGGACAGATAGCGACTACTGGACACGATTAAATCATGCGATTGGGATGGCAAGCCAGTTTAATGAAAACATAGTTATTTTGGGTGACCTCAATTCCGATTTATTAATAGAACATACTAATAAATTACTTCATACTATGCAAGTTTTTAATTTTAAAAATATTATAAATAAACCTACACGTGTGACAGATCATAGTAGCACTTTACTGGATCCAATAATAATTAGTGATACTATGGAATGTCTTTACTCTGATGTATTAAAACTACCCTCTAATATAAGTGATCATGATGTATCTGTGGCATTCATTAAATGTCCCCGAGGAAAATCCCATTGTTTTAAGAGAAAAATTTGGCTCAATGACAAAATGGATGTTAATAAATTTAGTAACAAAATAGAGGGTACAGACTGGCATGAACTCCTTGGTAATGATACAAATGTGGATGATATGTGTGTAATATTTACGAAATTTTTCCTTGAAATTGCCAAGGATTGCATTCCAACTAAGATTATTACAGTACGTAATAATGACAAACCATGGTTTAATCATACACTACGGAAAGAGATTCGTGCCCGAGACCGAATTAGAGGAAAAGTTTTGAAATTTAATAGAGATGTTGACATTCAAATGTATAAGAAACAACGAAATAAGGTGAACAATTTAAAGAAAATTGCAAAAGAAAATGTTGAAAACAATTTTGACAATATACTCCTAGAAAACTCATCAAATCCTAAAACATATTGGAAAATAATGAAAATGTTAATTAAATCAAACAAAGGTTCTTATAATATCCCGCCACTCCAAAATATAGTCAATGACCAAAATTTAGGTGATACTGTTTATGAAGACAAACATAAATGCGAACTTCTGAATAAATATTTTAGTTTGATATCTAAACTAGAGGAAGAAAATGTTCCTTTACCTTATTTTGAATCAAGCACTTTACTGGATCCAATAATAATTAGTGATACTATGGAATGTCTTTACTCTGATGTATTAAAATTACCCTCTAATATAAATGATCATGATGCATCTCTGGCATTCATTAAGTGTCCCCGAGGAAAATCCCATTGTTTTAAGAGAACAATTTGGCTCAATGACAAAATAGATGTTAATAAATTTAGTAACAAAATAGAGGGTACAGACTGGCATGAACTCCTTGGTAATGATACAAATGTGGATGATATGTGTGTAATATTTACGAAATTTTTCCTTGAAATTGCCAAGGATTGCATTCCAACTAAGATTATTACAGTACGTAATAATGACAAACCATGGTTTAATCATACACTACGGAAAGAGATTCGTGCCCGAGACCGAATTAGAGGAAAAGTTTTGAAATTTAATAGAGATGTTGACATTCAAATGTATAAGAAACAACGAAATAAGGTGAACAATTTAAAGAAAATTGCAAAAGAAAATTTTGAAAATAATTTTGACAATATACTCCTAGAAAACTCATCAAATCCTAAAACATATTGGAAAATAATGAAAATGTTAATTAAATCAAACAAAGGTTCTTATAATATCCCGCCACTCCAAAATATAGTCAATGACCAAAATTTAGGTGATACTGTTTATGAAGACAAAGATAAATGCGAACTTCTGAATAAATATTTTAGTTTGATATCTAAACTAGAGGAAGAAAATGTTCCTTTACCTTATTTTGAATCAAAAACAAATAGTATTATAACGGATATAAATGTAGAAATAAATGAAATAGTTGATGTGATAAGAATACTGGACCCGAATAAAGCGTCTGGTCCAGATATGATTAGTCACAAAATGCTTAAAATATGTCCTGAAAAAATAGCAATCCCACTTCAAATTATTTTTAATAAATCTTTGCAACAATGTACATATCCTTCTGATTGGAAATTAGCCAATGTGACAGCTATTTTCAAAAAGGGTATTTGTTCATTACCTTCAAACTACCGTCCTATATCACTTATCAGTTGTGTAGGTAAATTAATGGAGAGAGTTGTATATAAACATGTTTATAACCATCTGCAAATGAATAAACTTATCTATGAATATCAGTCAGGGTGTTTACCAAAACATTCAACAGTTCATTAGCTCTTAGAAATTTATAACTCTATTCTGAATGTTTTAGAAAATAAGGAAATTATTTGTTTTGTATTTTGTGACTTTTCTAAAGCTTTTGACAAAGTTTGGCATAGAGGTTTACTACACAAGATGAACTCATATGGTATAAAGGGGAATTTACTCAACTGGTTCAAAAGCTATTTGCTAGATCGTAAGCAAAGGGTTGTCATAAAAAATTCAGAATCATCACTAAGCAATGTTCAGCTGGAGTTCCACAGGTGTTTGTGATGGGGCCCCTTTTATTTATCATTTATATAAATGATATTGCTGATGCAATTTATTCATTAAGTAGACTATTTGCAGATGATACCTCGCTTAGCTGTTCAAGTTCTGATGAATTGCACTTACAGAATGTTATTAATCATGACCTACAAGAGCTTGATACATGGTCCAAAAAATGGTTAATGTGTTTTAATCCAGATAAAACAGAATTAATGCTGTTTTCTAATATTAATATTACAAATACTCCGACATTTTCCTTCGTTGGTAATGACATAATTTTAACTCAGTACGATAAACATTTTGGAGTTACTTTTAGTGATGATGGTAAATGGAACTCCCATGTCGAAGGCATTGCTAAAAGTGTATCAAAACATTTAAGTGTATTGAGAAAATTAAAGTATAAATTAAATCGAAAAAATCTAGAAAAATTGTTCTAGTGTATATCAGACCTATTTTTGAATATGCAAGTGAATTGTGGCATAACTATGGCTCTTGCAACTCTGACAAGTTAGAAAAACTACAGTTGGAAGCTGCAAGGATCGTGACGGGATTGCCAATTTTTACTAGGACTGAAATTTTATATAGAGAAACGGGATGGGAAATTCTTTCTGCTAGAAGAACCAGGCGAAAACTACAGATGTTTTATAATATACATTACGGGAACGCACCCGACTACTTACGTAACTTGATTCCACCCACTATTCAGAGTACGGCCGTATATCCCCTTAGAAACGGAAATGATATCATCATTTCATTTTGTAGACTATCTCTCACTAACAATTATGTCCTACCGTCTACAATAAGGTTATGAAACAATCTGGACATTACAACAAGGAATTTAGGTACTACATCAAAATTTAAAAGGGAGCTTAAGAGAGTAAGCGTTTCCTCCATTGAGCCTCCTCCAAAATACTTTTTTCACGGTCCTCGTAAGCTTAATATAATTCTGACTCAGTTGAGATGCGCAGCATCATTTCTTAATTATGACCTGTATAAAAGTAATATCATATTGAATCTTACATGTAGATGCGGTGCTATTCGCAAGGACACTGAGCATTTTTTTTCTCTCGATTGTCCACTATACGAAGCAGCTAGAGTAATACTAATTGATAATCTAAATCAAATTGTGGATGTAGAAGAAATTGATATCCAACTCTTGACTCGCGGTAAATCTGATTTATCGTTGGAAGAAAACGACATTTTCTTTAAAAATGTATTCGACTTTATTCGAAGTTCTGACAGATTCTTAATTGCTTAGTTTAGCTAGTTTCTGAGGAGCACACACACCATTCGTAACCATTATGGTTATCTACCTTTTTCATGTTTCTTTTGTTTTCTATACTACAATTCCGTTTAATAATTGTAATTTATTCTTTTGTTCTGTGCATGCTCATAAAATATATAGTTAAAATTGTAAATCGGAGAAGACTTCATAAGTTTGTGTAACTTGTGTCTTATCCATTTTGTCTGTTTGCACAAATAAAATATGTTTAAACTATTGGACAGAAAATCCATGATCGGGTTCCAGCATGTCAGAATTTACAAGAATTGCGTGATGCTTTGGTCCAGGAATGGCAAAGTATACCCTTGAGAACTTTACGCCACCTTGTTCAAAGCATGAGACGACGTGTTGACGAACTTGTCTGGAAGCGTGGAGGTTACACGCGTTACTGACCACACTTGTATTGAAATGTAGTCTTAAATTGTCAATTTCGAGTTCTAAACATGATTTGTTGTAAACATGCAAACAATTTTGTTACAAATATCAGATTTAGGTGAAACTTTTTTTGAGTTTCTTTCCTGCCATTTTACACACATTTTCCCCCTGATTATTACTCTTCTAAACAAGCTTTAAAATGTCCAAATTTATAATTTGTACCTATAATGCATTTACTTGTTCAATAACATCATAAACCCAGTCCATTTAATAGATATTTTGGTTATTTTTTTATTCCTTGAAAAAATATTACTTAAAAATAATCGGGTGTTGCTTAACTTTTGGCGAGGGGTATAGTATCATGACCGGACAAAAAATAATAATAAGGCCTGCACATTCTCCTATTTGCCATTTGTAAAATTTGAAGAAATAAATTGCTTGCCGACTAAGGGACGTTAATAAACAATCTCGTCTAAAGAAATTAGTTCCGCGTAGATCGGGCAGGAATATTTGATTCATACTACTGACACCTCTTTTGATTGATTTGTACGATATAGTAATTTGATGAACAGAAGAGAATTTGCATACAACAATACAGTTAAATAGTGATAACAGTACATTTAACATTGGCACTACATTCCAGATGATTGTAAATTTATACTCTCCTCCAAATATAGTGACGTAGTGTAGTAAAATTGTAACAAAATCGGGTCAATACTTCAACACCAAAGGAATATCATCCAGTGTAAATTCGATTCACACAAGTTTCATGAATAAGATGTCTCGGCTAGCTCAGATATCCCGATTATTGGCAACAAATTCCTGACAGGGTTCGGCCTGTGTTTTCGCTCCAGGACTTGTGGACACTACGTACATGTATCCGGGATCAAACACAAGAATAAGAGTCCATATGCATGTACTATTGTCAACCAGTTTATCGCGACTTGGTGACAGGGCATGAATGGACTGAAAGTATACGATCAGAGTATCCACAATCCAAGGAGTGTATTCAATCATACAGAACAACCAAACCTCAAAAAGTAGGAGTTGTTATAATACATGTACATGTATGATCGAGGTGAGAAAGAGAGAATAATTATCCACCTCTTTAACCCACAATGGCTGTCAATCCATTCTTATCATTAATCCTAGTAAACGACAAAATTTAGTTCTGTAAGGAAACTGGGATACCAGATATCACCTCTAGACGAACGATTGTCAAGCTAATTTAGTTCTGTAAGGAAACTGGGATACCAGATATCACCTCTAGACGAACGATTGTCAAGCTAATTTAGTTCTGTAAGGAAACTGGGATACCAGATATCACCTCTAGACGAACGATTGCCAAGCTAATTTAGTTCTGTAAGGAAACTGGGATATCAGATATCACCTCTAGACGAACGACTGTCAAGATAATTTAGTTCTGTAAGGAAACTGGGATACCAGATATCACCTCTAGACGAACGATTGCCAAGCTAATTTAGTTCTGTAAGGAAACTGGAATAGCAGATATCACCTCTAGACGAACGATTGTCAAGCTAATTTAGTTGTGTATGGAAACTGGGATACCAGATATCACCTCTAGACGAACGATTGCCAAGCTAATTTAGCTGTGTATGGAAACTGGGATACCAGATATCACCTCTAGACGAACGATTGCCAAGCTAATTTAGTTGTGTATGGAAACTGGGATATCAGATATCACCTCTAAACGAACAATTGCCAATGCAAGATACATGTAACCTCATCTAGGACAAAAGTAAATAACTGTACTTGTATTCTTGAGCTATTAATCAAGAGTTTTACATAAATTATATTTTATTACACAAAATCTACATAAATCAACAATTAATTAGATGTGTTAGTAATTACGCTGTTTATTCAAAACCTTTAATTGATCCTTAATCAATCAGTTATCAATCCTTTGTCTGAAAGTATCTCAATTATAAAATTAACCACGGTTGCCGACTAATAACCCAATTACCAAAAAAAAATAATAATAAGCTTATCACTAATTAGATGTAATTCGACATCAACTGATCCCAGTGCATTTAAATTTCTACTTGCCTTATCCGTCAAGATTGAAATTTCATAATATTCTTATCTCTATGGACTATTATTGAAATTACACAACCCAATGTCTAATAATACACTATTTGACCTCCGTTAACACTCGAGATTGAAATTTTTCCAAATTACGCTTTTCTCTATACGTGAACTTATAGAAACTATACAATCTATATGTCGTGAACTTTCCGGATTAAATGTACCCAATTCTCGTATATCATATGAAACTATGGGAACCATATAACCACAAACTTTCAGATACTTAGATGTTTACATATGTCAAATGTGAGATTTACATTGACATATCAGCAATAACAAAGAAGATTATGATGAATACACAAATTCCCTTTAAAAAAAATCAAGGTAATTTCTTAATCAATCAAAATAGGAATTGATAGGATTCGTAATAATATTGACACTCGTTTTCAAGGGAAGATGTATGCATGTCTTACCATAGAAAACATTTCAGCGTCTGCTTCTAGAATATTCCAAATAACACTCACGATTTAAGTTTCAATTAAATTGAAAGAATAAATTACCGAGCCGCGCGTTGTCCATCTCCAACTGATTTTTAACTAAAGAAAAATACCCGAAATTTTAATCCATGAAGAAAATGTTTCTTAGCTCCTACCAAAGATGTTTCACCATCAGTTCCCCAGTCTAGAATCCCAATTTTTTCAGCAGACCAGCACGAGCTAATCGGAGCGCGCGAAATATTCCAATTCCTCTAGACTTTCCCATTTAAATTATTGAGCCTGGGAAATCCCCTTCATTTGATTAGTTGACAGGGAAATTCAATTTATTTGATTGGCTAAATACATATTTCAGAATATACTAGGGTTCTCGACGGGTTGTTTTTAAATGTAACGTCCAGGAAATCAAGAGGCCAAGTAGGGCAAGATTAAAAAGTAAAGAAACAGCGCAAATAGTAAAGAATTGACCCCCAAAAACGTTACACATCCCCCGCTTTACCAAAAAGATATGTCCTCATATCTTGACAAGTTTAATCTTAAATTTATCACTATCGGAATCTGAAATTAACGGACCGGAATATAATTCTATATCAATACAAAATGTAATCCTTAATGCTCGACATTTAATTAAATTACTTAAATAGAGGACGTTTAGTCTTCATTACTGTAGACCACCCCGGTAGACACTCCCCCCCCCCCAGGTAGACTACATACTGATGCTCCATTTCTCGTGTCGGTCTCGCGTCTATACTGACTGCGAGAATTGGGGAGCCATATAACCCAGATGTGTAAATAAGGGTAATAACAAAATTACCGAACACAGAGCAATCTTCTAAAGGGAAATTCAAAACTCATAAATCAATAAACAGACAAAATCAGTCAACAACCGGGAAACTGGAAAACCGCAATGGTCCTGACTTGGTACAGGCATTTCTAAAGAAATGGTGGATTGAATAAGATTTTACGGCGCCAACCTCTCGCTTCCATTACGGTTCAAAGGTTCCGGGTGTCACTAAAACAGCATTTACAACAATACTGGAAAAAACAGGCAAAATAGCAGTCAAACAGTACCAAACTCAGTATCTAATATATCTCGTGAACCATCACCATCAACTATGAGTCCTTTGAAGTATTTTAATTACGACTGTAAATGTCAAAAGCATTTTTACGTCACACATTCACAAAAGCCAGCTTAAATCCGAAAGTATCTACTGTCATAAAAAATAATAATCACAGCAACTTTGTTTTGTTTAAAAAAAATAAAATATGGTATTTTATTCAATAAATTAAAATAATAGAGGACTTTAGTCCTCATTACTGTAGAGCACGTCGGTTGGACCCCGCGTAGACAACCTACTGATGCTTTATTTCTCACGTCCCCGAGATTTAAATGTTGGGGCGCTGACGAATAATAGTCATTTCGTACATTCCATTTCTCACTACAGTGGAAACCATGTCGTACCATATGCAGATCGATACATTATTACCATTTCGTACCATATGCATATTGATACAGTCGTACCAAAGGCAGATCGAAGGATGCGCATGACAAGATGGATGGTCAACCTTTTTTCGAACGGCTTTGATTATTTATGAAAACCTAGACTATGCGCAAATCTACGATGATTACAAGTATGTACTTTCATTCTACTTCTTGTTGTGGGTTCCGATACCTCCTGCACCCATTTATATTTATTTCGGGTATCATATTTGACATCTAATTACCTACCTGTGATCCCAGTCCGATCCGTATCACTCATATAGTATTAACGTTAAAACGATTGAGGGCCTATACGAGTGAACCATAATGGGAGACAAGAAAGGTAAAACCGACAAATCAACTGCCCAGATATTAAATGAAAGTCGTAATGTGTTGTACGGAGAAAATGTCGAATTATCTTCTGTATTGAATAATGTTTTGACATTGCTAAACAGAATGGATACTAGGTTATCTACAATTGAAAAAAATACAGGAAAAAACACAACCACTCTAAAACAGATGAACGACACACTAACTTCTCTGAGTTCAAGAGTAATTACGGTGGAAAGTGATGTTAGTCAAATAAAAACAAGAGTTTCTGATATGGAATCAAGCCTACAGGGGACGGGAAACCTATTTGATGAAGTGAAACAGAAAACTGATATGTTGTTAATAAATGTTGATGAAGTTAAAGCAAAACAGGTTGATTTAGACGATGCGAGAAAAACGACGAATAGAACTGTCAAAAGTATTCAGGATGAAAATGCAAGCCTACAAGAGAAATTGCTAGATATGCAATGTCGGTCTATGAAAAACAATTTGGTATTTACGGGTCTTCTAGAACAAAGAGATGAAAATTGTGAAGAAAAATTGAGAAGCTTCATTTACAATGAAATGAATATCACACATCGTATCGAATTTGGAAACGTCCATCGATTCGGCAAAAGACCAACACTAGAAAACGATCCACCGCGACCTATAGTAGCACGATTTCTCTACTATAATGACTTGGTTCAAGTGAAAAGGGCAGGAAAATACTTACGAGGTAAAAATTTCGGAGTAAATGAACAATTCCCGATGGAGATTGAACAGAGGAGAAAGCAGCTCTATCCAATCATGAAGGAGGAGAAACGGAAAAAGTCCAAAGTAGTTCTTGTAAGAGACAGACTTTATGTAAATGACGAACTCGTTAGGCTAGACAATGAACGCGCACGTATAGAACCCCACCGATCAACAACCAGACCTAATAAACGCTCTAGGGTGAGTTCTACTCCAGATAGAGAATAGGCCAACCGTGGAGGACAAAATAACTGTTACGATTGTAGATATATAAATAAAAACAATTGTGATAATTTATGTTCAGTTAAGCCTTCTGTTTTAAATGTATTAACAATAAATGTATGTGGTTTAAAAAGACGATCTCAATATCCGGAATTTATTAACTTGATTAATGAATATCACATTTTATGTTTTGTAGAAACAAAAACAGACGATTTAGACGAAATTGAGTTACCGGGATTTATCATCAAAATGAAAAATAGATTTAAGTTTAGCAGAGTAAAATCAGGGGGAATAATTCTTGGTTTTAATAAAAATATTGCAGATTTCATTGTTCCTATTGAAACTGATAGTAAATATATATATTGGTTTAAAGTTAAAAAACAAATATTTCGTCTGAATCAAGATATACTATTTGGAATTGTGTATGTACCTCCTGAAAATTCACCATATTGTATTAATGATCCAATAAATGAAATTGAAAACGAATTCTTAAATTTAAGCTCAAATTATGACAACATATGTCTGGTTGGAGATTTTAATTCTCGTACTGCAGAAATCAGCGACATACCCGATATTCAATATGATGCATTTTCAGGAATGTTAGATTTAAATTATAATGTCATTAGTTTATTACAGAAATTGAATATTGACATTGAAAGAAAGAGTAAAGATTGTAATCGTAACAATTTTGGAAATATATTGATTGAGTTCTGTAGAAATAATAATATGATTATTTGTAATGGGAGACTAGGGAAAGACAAGGGAGTTGGTGAATTTACTTGTAAAAATTCTAGTGTGGTCGACTACTGTATAGTATCACCAAACTTACTGAAAATCATCAATTCTTTTTCGATATTAGAACCAAGTAAGCTTTTCTCAGAT
>MJUT01051957.1:28110-44953 GCA_002080005.1 Gigantidas platifrons
CATACTGGTTCCCGATTTTTAAAATAACATCTGGTTGTAATTTTTACAGTTCCAAGTTACCAGTCGAAATGTCAAAAAGAAGAAAAGTTTTCTGATCACGATCGCGACGTTACAAAAATTACGAAATTTTTTCGCCAAGTCTCAGGTAGATTTATAATTGTGATTATAGTGTTTACAGTGATTAAGAGGAAATAATCGTGAAAATCGTATGAACGCAGCCTGTCTGCTTGCAAATGGCAAGATTACGATTTTCGCTTCTCCAACTTTGGCCTAGCTAGAGTCTAGAGTAAATCAATTATCGTGGTTTTAACAGAAGTGATCTCATAATTTTATTCAAATAATTATTATTGCTCTGTTTCCAGCTTGATTACCTCTAACTCATCTCTTTTATACAATTTTCACACGAACAAAAAAATTAAGACAGGCATATTTCCTTTACTGGCTTTACAATAATTATTCTGTCACATTACATAATGAAAGATAAAACAGACAAGCCAGTCATTAGTTATTATCTTGGTAATAATTATATAATTATTTGAGATGAAAAAGGTTCAATAAATGCAGTGATGCAGCATACCCACAGTTTTTTTTTCATTTCAAGGTACATGTACCCCAACTCCACCAATATGGGGGTACATGGAATTTTTTGAGGGTACAGTGTGTGGCTCTTTATATTACTGTCTAATAAAACATTGTTTAAAACACTGTATGTTTTCATATGATATGGCCATTCCTCATGAAATATTAATGCATGTTTGTTCATATCGGGTACATGTTTCTTTTAAGAAATAAATCATGGAAGCCAGAATGTCCGGGAGCAATTTACTTAATGGTCAAGGATGCCTTTCACAATGCATATAGTCAGAGACAGTGAATTGCTTAATCTAATAAAACACATAAAACCTTAGTCTTATTGTTACATATTTCAATGAAAATAACATACATTTTTTGTTAAATTTGGTTGCTAGTCAGGTCAGTCTGTTTGCTAGTAGATTTTTATTTAACTAGCAAAGTTTTGCTTGTGGTGAAAAAAGTTAATTTCTAGCCCTGAAGTTCCATATTCAACTTCAAACCAAAAAGAAAGGCCGACCTCTTCATGGTACGAAATGTCTGGGACTGCCAATGACAATATGTTGCGGTTTTTGATTGGTTGATAAGTACGACTCAAATATTGACTTTGAACTGATTTCCCCATCTGTTTATAATGTCTTTTGGACATATTATTCTGGTGCTAACCCCAGTAAAACGGAAACTTGATTTCTGTCCCACATATTTTGTTTCGGTCAGACATGTAGTTGCATGACGTCTGACAGAATGTCAGACAGGTTGTCAGTAATTTTGATATGTCTGCCATTGAACTCTAATCTATATACTTGTAAAACATGCCCTTAGGACGTTTGTTCGTCTTGATTTTGAGGTTGAAAATAAATTATACAATGTTATTTGTAAAATTGTATTAGAATGTTATTAATATTCTCTTAAATAAAATGGAACAGCAACACATTTTTCGACTGTTAAGTCATTAATCACATCTTACCCCCAAGATCAACTACCATATATTTAGCTCCAGGTCTAAATACTCCTAGGTTACCTCTTCCGCCGGAAACAAACTTTTCGACCGGAAGTATCCGACAATACATGGCTGCTGCCTCTGGTTCCAATGCTATCATCAAATGATTATCTTTAATACCAGCCTACAAGGGAAGAATATGAAACGTTATTAATGATGTTACGCACGATATTGCATTAATGATGAACAATCTCCGAACATGAAGTTTCTATTTAAATATGCTGACAGAAAACATCATGCATTTTCATATTTTAAACTTGTATGAATCACCCCCACCTACGAATGGATAGAATTTTGTCATAATTATCCGGAATGTTTAATAAAATGGCATGTATTATAGCTAAAACGTCAAAATGTTGCATGTAAGATGTAACAAACTATAAAAAACAAAAAACAAAAATCAAAAAACAAAACAAAAATAGGTGCGCTCTTGCAGAAAGCGTAACACGCGCGAAATTTTGCATGACAATTTTACGTCATATTTTCTTTATGATGTCATATGAAAAAATATGCTGTGTTGAAGAAAAAGAGGATATTTTTAGAAAATTTCGAATTCATTTGCTTCTGTAAGATTCTAAGGAGTGACAAGTTTGATAATAATTATAAGATGAGAAAACATTCAATTCTGATATTATACCACGTAAAAGTACTATGAATCGTGTATAAAATAGCTAATTTTCACAGCTTTGAATTAAATCATAAAAGCGCCACGTTTGTCCAGATGTCTTGCAAAAGTTTCCAAGGTCGAAGTTTTACGATTCCAAGTAAGGAAGCAAGTAAGACGTCATATTGTAAGATATATTTTTAAATTGTGAAAAATTGTGGTTTATTGTAAAAATACCTATACTGAATAAGACATAGAGCATAGTTTTTAAACATGTATCTACTCTTAAAACATCTTTTGGAGCAAAGCAGAAAGCTTCGTCCACTAAGCGATGTGTACATTATAACCGTTATACAATCATTGTGTACGTTGTTGATGATCAACACATGGTAAAAGTGTTGACTCGACTTGAAAGTTGCTTGATATACATATGCTTAAAATACTTTTATATTGTATTTACATGAAATCGTGATAGATTATTTATTTACATATTTTAAAGGGGCATTATCTGCCAAATCGTAAATTTTTGTTACCCATAAAAACTATCAGATATGATTGATGCCTTAATAAAACGTGTTTCTGTAATTTATAAATGTTATGAAATGTAGGCGCATCTGGGCAAAAACCTGCAACTGCACGTGTTTTGAGATCGATCAAAAAATGAACGTCATCTTATTAATTATCGACATTGTTTACAGAGTTTGTCGAATCGTCATTAAATCAGCACAACAATGCACTTATTTCTTATTTTTTGTGAATCTGCTTTTAGTTGGTGTTTAATTACGGACAAAGAACCATGCAAGTTGGCAGTTAATAAGCGACAAAATACAAATTATTGGTTTTTACCTGTCACTAGTAAGGTTAATTGCATACGGAAAAAGCGAGGTCAATTATTTGCTGGCAAGCAAATAAGTAATCGATGGTAATTTTCGTTCTCAAAAGGCGGAAAGTGGTTCGATAAGCTGTTTAATGCAAAATATTTACCTTTATTTCATCAGTTTAAAGATATTTACCAATTTCCAAAACATATATTTTTTTTGGTCAAAATCGTAGCTAATGCCCCTTTAAGTTTCATTGTCTTCAAAGGATATTATGCAATAATTACAAATTCACGTAACATGCATACGTCTATGAAAAGTATATAATAATGTGCTACACTTTACAAATTGGTATATGACATGTAAGCATCGAAAATAAAAGTATTTTATTGAATACATTGTATGTTGACAAATGCAATTTAAAACATGTTAGGCCACTCTACACAAGATAACTTGCCACGAGTATCTGTGCTTTCTTATCATCACTCAAATGAATGTTTCTATTAAAGTGTGGCGAGCAGTTATATAGGTGAGGGAATCCAGAGTTCCCGGCGAATAAAAAAATGTGCTACCTAAAGCGTGGTCATGTACTTGTTACTCCTTCTCACTTAAACTTTATGTGGAGCACACCTCTCGTTTACTCCCTACAATGACTTATATATCTCGTATGATATTGAATAGCATGATTAATATTTCGTCTCAATCAATAGTCAAACGAATCCATTGATAATGGAGTAATTATACATAAGGTTCCAAATCAGGTTTGTTCAAGAACTGTTTCTGCTTTGTGTTGAGCTTATGCTTGTCAATAGAAATGAATCGACAACAACCTTATATCCTGAACAAAATAAGATTTTTTAAACACGACACCCAAAGGGCATCTTTAGTCTTCAATGGATTTGACTAATGCAATCCGTGTACCTTTAAAGCAGCCTCTCTCATAAATTGTTTCGCACTGTCGTTCCATATTGCAGGTACAGTTAGCACCCAATGAATGTCTCCTTCGTTTAGTCCTGTGTGGCTAGACTCAAGATGTTTAACTAAATGATCCTTTAGAAACTTTATACCATGACAAAACACTATCTGTGCTGGCAATTTCTTCTTGCCAGTGTCATCAACAATCTCGGTAAACCGGGTAAGAGTCTACAAAATAGTAATTAGTTATTGACTGATTGTTAGTTGTTTAAATAAATAAGCAGTATGTTAGATTTACTCAAATCAGCATACTGGTAAAAAGGGACATTGGGGAGAAACTATGGTCGAACGAATTGATTGCTACGATTAAAAGGGGGGATAATTGATGAAGTCGGAAATGTTTGCCTTTAACGGGATATCAACGACCACTCACAGGAAAGTGTTGCTAATTAGGTGTTGAAGTTGTTGCTAATTAGGGGCTGAAGTTGTTGCTAATTAGGTGTTGAAGTTTTTGCTAATTAGGTGATGAAGTTGTTGCTAATTAGGTGTTGAAGTTTTTTTTCGTGTGCGTGGCATTCCCAAGACAAGATGTACTCATATAACCAGAGGCTCTCTAGAGCCTGTATCGTTCACCTGGATATATATCAGAGAAGAATATATTTCTTTTTTTTCCGCATATGGTCCTGTGTTAATACTATGACCTGTGGTGGCAGCCATCTTGAATTTCGGATCGGCATCAAAAACCCAAACTTTTTAGAGGACCTTCAAATGATCCTTCCTGGGCAGTTTGGTTTCAATTGTCCATGTGGTTTAAGAGAAAAAGCGTTTTGAAACATTTTTTCCCATAGGGTCCAAAGTTAAACTAAGTCCTGCAGTAACCGCCATTTTGAATTTCATATCGGAACAAAAAACGTAAAGTTTGTAGAGGACCATCCAATGAACGTTCATGTACAGTTTAGCTTTAATCATATTTGTAGTTTCTGAGAAGAAGGCATTTGAACATTTTCCCATAGGGTCCAATGTTAATCTATGTCCTACGGTAACAGCCATCTTGGATTTCCGATCGGCATAAAAAAAAACATAAACTTTGTAGAGGACCTTGTAATGATCATTCCTGGGCAGTTTAAGTGGTTTCAGAGAAGAAGCGTTTTGAAACATTTTTCCCATAAGGTCCAATGTTAAACTAAGTCCTGCCGTAGCCGCCATTTTGAATTTCATATCGCAACAAAAAACCTAAAGTTTGTAGAGGCCCATTCAATGAACATTCATGTACAGTTTGGCTTTAATTATATTTGTAGTTTCTGAGAAGAAGGCATTTGAACATTTTCACATAGGGTCCAATGTTAATCTATGTCCTGCGGTGGTGGCCATCTTGGATTTTCGATCGGCATAAAAAACAAAAAATTTGTAGAGGACCTTCCAATGATCATTCCTAGACAGTTTGGTTTCAATTGTCCAAGTGGTTTCAGAGAGGAAGCGTTTTGAAACATTTTTCCCATAGGGTCCAATGTTAAACTAAGTCCTGCCGTAGCCGCCATTTTGAATTTCAGATCGGAACTAAAAACCTACAGTTTGTAGAGGAACATCCAATGAACATTCATGTACAGTTTGGCTTTAATCATATTTGCAGTTTCTGAGAAGAAGGCATTTGAACATTTTCCCATAGGGTCCAATGTTAATCTATGTCCTGCGGTGGCAACCATCTTGGATTCCCGATCGGCATAAAAAACAAAAAATTGGTAAAGGACATTCCAATGATCATTCTTTTACAGTTTGGGTTCAGTCAGGTCACTAGTTTCAGAGAAGAGGAACTTTGAAATTTCAGCCAATCAGAGCATATTATTGGCCCTGGCAGCCATGTTGAATATCCGACTGGAACAAAAAACAGAAAATTTGTAGAGGAACATTCCTGCTAAGTTTGGTTCCAATTGGCCCAGTGGTTACGGAGAAGAAGCTTGAAATGTGAAAAGTTTACAGACGACAGATGACGGACGCCAAGTGAACTAATAAAGGGTTCCACATATAACATGATATTCTAAGGGACCGACCATTTAACTTGCAAATGGCGGGGGGGGGTTATGGGTTTTTTTCCATTCAAAATTGTTTTTTTGGACAACACAAGAGTTAGATTTTTTTTTTGTCATGCTAAACGCGAAATTTTTTTTTCCAGAATTTAACATTAGGTTATATGACAAAAACTCTGAATCAGATTATTTTTTTCCCTCCACCAAAATCAGAATATTTTTTTCAGCAACATTGGTAATCAGAATATTTTTTTTAGAAAAAAACCATAACCCCCCCCCTTTTTTTCAAGTTAAATGGTCGTTCCCTAAAATATTTCAATATAAACATTATAAAATGACCACCACTGTTTAAACTTTCTTCTCATAGTGGATACGATGACACATGTCACAGATGCAGTCCTGTTAAAACTGCTGCACATTCACCCGTCCCAGTGAAACCTTTTTACAAACATGATTTATCATTTGTCAACTTGTTTTCTTTATGATTATAGCTAATCGTTCAACATCAAACAATAATCAATCAATCAATAATTGGTTAATGTTAAGTGGTCAGTTTTTCAGAAGAGTTTGAAGATACAAAAGGGGCAATCAGAAACCATATATCGAAGAAGAACAGACAACACAATGGTCAAAAGAAAAAGTACAAAAGGATTAACAACGATCGACAAAACATACATATAAAACTAAAGATCGAGTGACACGAACCCCACTAACAAGCGGGATGAACTCGTGTGCTCCGGAAGGGTAAGCAGTTCCTGCTCCACTAGTGGCACCCGTCGCGTTAATTCAGCTATCTTCATGTAGAGAACTTATGGCAATGTAATCGACCTGTAGGTAGAAATAGGTAGATAGCTACACAGGGGATATTAATCCTTTAATTCCACGTTCCGCTATATAGATGATGTCCTTTCACTAAATAATTCTAGGTTTGGTGATTTCGTTGATCGCATCTATCGCATTGTACTTTTCTACAAAATGATGTTAAATAATATCAATGGTAAAATGTATAATGTTATTATTAGTATGTATAATAGTATACAATCTTGTTTCTCATATGATAATTGTATATCAGAATACTTTGATTGTACAAATGGAGTAAGTAAGACAAGGGGAAAATCTGTCCCCTTTTCTTTTTTCATTATTTGTAAATGACATTGACACTTTTTTTTTTAGAAAATAAAATTATTACAGGACTACAAACCATCTCAGATGAAATAGAAAACAATTTAGACATTTACCTTAAACTTTTTATTCTCTTATATGCTGATGACACTGCATTGGTGAGACAGCAAATGATCTCCAAACTCAACTGGATGCTTTTTTATGAATATTGTAATTTGTGGAAATTAAAAGTAAATGCAGATAAAACCAAAGTAATGGTGTTTGGAAATGGGAGATTACCCCAAAATTTGAGCTTCAGCTATGATAATCTAAATCTTGAGATAGTTAAAAAATTTCAACTATCTTGGTATTATTTTTACTAAAACATGAAATTTTAGTTTGACAAAAAAACATCTAGCTGATAAAGCACTAAAAGCTATGTATGAAGTTTTGAAAATGAGAAGAATGTATATACTATCAATAAAATGTCTACTTGATCTATTTGACAAGATGATTAAACCCATCCTGTTATATAGCTGTGAGGTGTGGGGCTTTAGTAACAATGATATTCTTGAAAAAAATACATCTAAAATTTTGTAAGATTCTTTTAAATTTAAAAACATCAACGCCTAGCTATATGGTGTATGGTGAACTAGGGCGATACCCTATATATATTGATATTAAAATCAGAACCGTATGTTACTGGGCAAGACCTATAGTTGGTAAACAAACAAAGCATTCTAATATATTGTATATACTATGTCGTCAATTGAATGCAAATCATAATATGCAGTTTAGTTGGATATTGTTTGTAAAACACATATTTAATGAGTGCATGTGGCTTCTCAAATATATGGGAAACAGAACTTTTTGACAATGTAGATTATTTGAAATGTGTAATTAAACAGCGATTAGAGGATCAGTTTCTTCAAAATTTGAATTATTTAGTACAAAATTCAGCTAAAGCCATAAATTATAAAACATTTAAAACAGAGTTTAAATATGAAGAATATCTAAATATTTTAGAAATAAAAGATGCAATTTTGCTTTGCAGATTTAGAACAACAAATAATAAACTCCCCATCGGAACAGGGTGATGGCAGAACATTCCAAGAGAAAATCGTAAATGTAAGTTATGTAATAGATCCCAAATTGGAGATGAATACCATTATATTTTTGAATGTATTTATTTTAACCAAAAACGTAAGCAGTCACTGTAAAATTATATCATATATAGCCATAATATTATTAAATGTTCTGAACTTATGTCAAGTAAAAGAAAGCCAATACTGAAGAAACTCTGCCATTTTATAAGTGCTATTAATACCGGTGTTTGTCCTCCAGGCTCTTAGTCCTTTGTAACCTCTTTCCTTGGCCTGTATATACAAATGTATGTTGTTATTTTGATTTTATTGTTATATCTCTGTACCATTGTTATACATTGGCTTTATGAGAATATAGATATAGCTTGAAATAAAGGATGTACCACAGATACATATAGGATCTTTTTTATACCTTCACCTACACCTCGAAATTGACAGTGAGGTTAAGAACGAAACTTTACGACAACAGTCAATTTCAATTTTCCCATTGTGAACTTTCCATTTATATGTAGCAACATTCCAGCAGTACCTGCATATGAGGTATATATATCTCTCAGTTGATACGATATATCAGAGCTTGTGGTTCCTATCATGATTTCCTTGATAGAGGGTTGCTGCTAACAAGGAAGCTATTGAACCAAAGGTTCCTCTTGGTTAAGTTGAAGTCATCACTTCGAAAATTTTACGGACGCCACCATGACTTGGCTTACCGTTATGGAATATTAATAAAACGAATAGGTCGGCATATTTACATGGCTATAAGGGCGTATTTTAATAATAGGTCGACAAATTTAGATAGCTATACATGGGATATCAAATTGATAGGTCTACAAATTTAGATATCTATACGGGGGATCATACATTGATAGTTCGACAAATTTAGATAGCTATACGGGGGATAATACATTGATAGTTCGGCAAATTTAGATAGCTATACGGGGGATATAAAAACAATAAGTCTGCAAATTGAGATAGCTATTCGGGGGATATAAAATTGATAGGTCTACAAATTTAGATAGCTATACGGTGGATATTACATTGATAGTTCGGCAAATTTAGATAGCTATACGGGGGATATCAAAACAATAAGTCTGCAAATTGAGATAGCTATTCGGGGGATATAAAATTGATAGGTCTACAAATTTAGATAGCTATACGGTGGATAATACATTGATAGTTCGGCAAATTTAGATAGCTATACGGGGGATATAAAAATAATAAGTCTGCAAATTTAGATAGCTATTCGGGGGATATAAAATTGATAGGTCTGCAAATTTAGATAGCTATACGAGGGATATAAAATTGATAGGTCAGCAAATTTAGATAGCTATACGGGGGATATAAAATTGATAGGTCAGTAAATTTAGATAGCTATACAGGGGATATTAAATTGATAGGTCAGCAAATTTAGATAGCTATACGGGGGGTATAAAATTGATAGATCAGCGAATTTAGATAGCTATACAGGGGATATTATATTGATAGTTTGGCAAATTTATATAGCTATACGGGGGATAATACATTGATAGGTGGGCAAATTTTACCTTGTAACGACTAACCCATAAAGCTATTAAATATATGACTGCATTTTGCAATGATCCTGGTCTTCTCCATACACAGGACACTCGTTTACGACTCGTTTTATATATCAGGACGAGTTGTATGTGAAGGTTTTCTAAGCCAATGTGCATTATCATAAACATGCCAACAAGGTAAGAAAGTTGAGTAAGCATATATCTATAGCATGTAAAACCGAATATTTCATACATTACGAGAAGATGAGTATGTTCACAAAATAGAAAATACATAATTATGTCATATGTTTGACAAGTTTGGGTCATACAAACTCCATCGGCCAGTATAAGAGTTTGTGAGAAGGGTCGAGCAAGATGATATATGGAATTAATTACTATAATGGCTTCCAAGAAGCAAAATGATGTTAAATTGAGAATTGTAGCGGTATATGTTGCATTAATTATATACATTAATTGATGTGGAACAAACTTCTTGGGACCTCATACTTCTTAAAGCGAGATTTGTGTATCAATCGAGCAAAGAAAAACTACTGATAGTTAGATATAAAATATAATTTATCAAGGAAATATGATCTATTTCCTCCACGACAGAGTAGTCCAATTGTCGTGCGGAAGGAGTTATAAACGCCACATCCACCATTGACTCAGAAGTAAATCAATGAATCGTGTATGGAGAATATCAAGCTCTTTGCAATTAAAAGACTATCTGCAGCAGCTCCTAATGGATACCGTGGTAGTTGGTGGTCTATTGCAATGTCAAATTTCCTAACCATATCCGCCACCCCCTCATTTCCTTGTGGGGAAGGAAACATCCGTCTATATGGTCCCATCCCTACCTTCTGTCTACGTTATTTGTTGTCTGTAAACTTTTTCTAATCACGAATATAGCTGAAATATTGCTCGCTAGGTGATGGATGTAAAACATCGATCAATCAATCATTTAAAGTACACATTTCCCATAACATTATATAGTACATCACATTTAGACACATAAGAAGACACGAGACAAAAAACCCATTTCATGGAGTGTTAATAAATACTTCTGGACTATATTATCTAGTATTAATATTTGTTATTTATTCTATATAAGATCAAAATAAAACAAGATCCACTGTGTAGTTTTTGTAAAAAAGAAAATGAAAATATGATAAATTTGTTGTGGGAATGTGAAAATGTCCAGATTCTACTGGAAGCATTAGATAATTGGACACTTAAAAATGGTAATTTTACTTTAAACTATAACAAAAAGTTAACAGCCGTTTTATATATACTCCAAGAGCTTTATAGTACAGAAAGAATAATGGTCATTAAACATGAAAACCTAGAAGTTTTCAACAATTCATGGAACTGTTGGAGTACTTTATTACAAAATAGGGACCATGCATAGTGCTTTATGCTTTTTCTTCTTTTTTATTAATGAAAGAACATATGTTGCACAATTATAATTCTCTATAAGATATATAAAATATTATATTTTTTTTTATTCCTTCCAAAACGAAACTAATGCCTGTTCCGACCCACATACGTTTTCTGTTTTTTTTCCTCAATTTGATCAGTCTTCTTAGTATTTTTCTTTTTTTCCCCCAATTATTATTATTACATTACATTTTTTTCAATTATTTATTTATCTTTCTTGTTTTTTTTTCTCTTATTTTCTTGGTTCTAACTAAGTAGTTAACCAAAAGTATATTTTTTCTCATATCCTAAAATACTTAAAACATAATATTATTATTAGATTTAACCCCAAAAAATGTATAATTGAAAATCTGTATTTTTGTTAGAAACTACATTGATAAATATAATTATATGATCATCTATTATCTGATCGTACATATTCAAGGGTACTGTCTTGTCATATGTATCATGCTTAAAAAATGTATTATCTTAAATATGTACTTACTAACAAATACTAACTAGAGGCTCCTAGGAGCCTGAAATCGCTCACCTGGCTCAAAGTTGGCCCAGCAGTTTCAGAGGAGATAATTTTTAAGTGAATTTTGGCGAATCTTCTATTTTTAGCAATGGCCGCCATCTTCTTTGGCGGGCGGAGTTGTCGGATATAATTCTGAAGGTAAACCATCTAAAGACCATTTCACCGTAGTTTGGTCCCATTTGACCCAGCCGGTTTCAGAGGAGATCATTTTTAAGTAATTGTTTGCCAAATCTTCTATTTTTAGTAATGGCGGATATCTTGGCTGGCAGCCGGGTCGTCGGACAGAATTCTGAAAGGGGATCACCTAAAGACCATTCCACCATAGTTTGGGTCCAACTGGCCCAGCAGTTTGAGAGGAGATAATTTTCAAGTGATTTTTTGCTGAATTTTCTATTTTTAGTAACGGTGGCCATATTGGTTGGCGGCCGGGGTCGTCGGACACAATTCTGAAAGATGACCACCTAAAGACCATTCCACTATAGTTTGGCCCTGTAGTTTCAGAAGAGATAATTTTTAAGTGATTGTTTGCCAAATTTGATATTTTTAGTAACCATAGTTTGGGCCCAATTGGCCCAACAGTTTCAGAGAAGATCATTTGTAAGTGATTTTTGGTCGAATTTTCTATTTTTAGTAACGGCAGCCATCTTGATTGGCGGCCGGGGTCGTCGGACATAATCTGAAAGGGGATGACCTAAAGACCATTCCACCATCGCTTGGGCCCAATTGGCCCAGCCGTTTCAGAGGAGATAATTTTTATGTGATTTTTTGCCAAATTTTCTATTTTTAGTAACGGTGGCCATCTTGGTTGGTGGCTGGGGTCGTCGGACACTATTCTGAAAGAGGACCATCTGAAGACCATTCCACCATAGTTTTGGCCCAATTGGCCCAGCAGTTTCAGAGAAGATAATTTTAAGTGATTTTTTGCCGAATTTTCTATTTTTAGTAACGGCAGCCATCTTGGTTGGCGACCGAAGTCTTCGGACAGAATTCTGAAAGGGGATCACCTAAAGACCATTCCACCATAGTTTGGGCCCAATTGGCCCAGCAGTTTCAGAGGAGATAATTTTTAAGTGATTTTTTGCTGAATTTCCTATTTTTAGTAACAGTGGCCATTTTGGTTGGCGGCCGGGATCGTCGGACACAATTCTCAAAGAGGACCATCTGAAGACCATTCCACTATAGTTTGGGCCCAATTGGCCCAGCAGTTTCAGAGAAGATAATTTTTAAGTGATTTTTTGCTGAATTTTCTATTTTTAGTAACGGCAGCCATCTTGGTAGGCAGGGGGGATTGTCGGACACAATTCTGAAAGGAGACAACCCAAGGACCATTCCACCAAAGTTTGGTTCAAATTGGCCTTGTGGTTTTAGAGGAGTTTATTAAAATGCAAAAAGCTAACGACAGACGGACGACGGACGCCCAGTGATAGCAATAGTCCACATGACCCTTCGGGTCAGGTGAGCTAATAACTATATCTTAAATCGTTTTTCAATAATTAACGAGGCCGGGATAAGGTACCGGTATTCGATGTTTTTTAACTAACAAATGTACAGATTTAAAAAATAAATAATGTGAAAAAGAAAAAAAAATTGTTATTTAATTGCCACTTTTTGACAACGCAGTATCTTGTGTAGAGTTATGGTGTTTAACGCAACTTTCAACAATATATCAGTTATATCGCGGCGATCATTTTTATTGGGACTTCTTGTAACTTTAAAGTTACAATATGAAATGCTTTCCCCTGATTTATAACATTTTATATTACCATATTTCCAATTGTTTTAATATACATTTAATATACATTGCAATTGACGAAGTGCATATATTATAACATGTTTTGTTGGCGGCTAGTCTTATTTTTAAATAACTGCTCAATTGTGAACATGAACCTGAATTACGAATGAACCATTATAATATACAAACTACTGTATCTATATATCAATTAATATCTGAGTTAAAACAATGTCAATGTATTTTATTCTCATTTTTCATACAAGTCTGGTGTAAAATTGGTTGTCTCTAGGCTATTTTTCTGCACAAATTTTCATATTTCTAGCACCACCTATCCCTATAGACGATGAACAAGACCATAAAAACATACATATGAGACATGGCCGCTTATCGCTCTCTTTCACCACAAAATGTTATGACGAGAAAATCATGAGATCAACTTCCTGTGGTGAATAAGAGCGACATATATTCCTGGTTACCGTGCAAAGGAACGGAATTTCATAGCACATATTTCAGTATAATGACAATTCGGCAATGTGATTCTGTGGCCAAGGCATTTTCCTTGATGCCCGTTAGCTTTTATATCGAACCATACTTTCTAATTTTCCTAAAAACGATTTGTGTCAGTTCCTGACAAAGGAAATCGGCAAAAATTTAACCAGTGCTCGTTGTTCTCCACATTTGTAAGTAAATCAACAGTGTGAAATAATTTGATTTTATTACTTGCATTAGTCGGATATGGAATAAATGGTCAAAATGCATGTATCTTCCAACACGGGTTCCTCCAAATAAATGTGATGCATTAGATTGATAAGTTATGCATGAGAAATCGGGTGATGCATGAGAAACCAGTGATGATTTGAAGTAATTTAAAGTAAAGCTCATTAAACGTTCCTTACAATAGAATGACTGTGGAGATATGATAGTTTGCATGAAAATGATAAAGATAGGCCAAAAAGAAGGAAGTTGGAGCAAGTATGTATACCTCAAAAAGTGATGTAAAATATTCTTATTAGGTCAAAATTTACACCACATTACATTTTAATGTAATAGTTAAAATTGTCTTCTGTATGCACATGTCTCCATTCTGTATTGTTGTAACTGCATTTAAATTATAAATATATATTTGTCATTGCCCCTTGAGGGACCTTAATTGGAATAAAATATTGGTATTTGGTATTTGCATAGCCACAGGCGTCGAGTCCAATACGGGTTTTCAATACAATACGGACGAGTACAATATCTTTCAATATTGTACATAACACTGTATAATGACCTATTTATTATACAGCTGAAATGATCAATACTATAACAGGGGCCAGGGTGGCTCAATGAGTTAGGTCGTTGGATCTAACAACTCATACAAGCCTATCACCAATACGGCGTGGGTTCGCGCCCGGCTTTGTAAATTACAAAAAAGGGCGCACTCGACTCGCAACCGCAAGTGATAAAGTTTACCAGTTGCTTGCCCAGGGTCGGTGGTTCTCTCCGGGTACTCCGGCTTCCTCCACCACTAAAACTGGTCGCCATGATATAGCTGAAATATTGCTGAAAGTGGCGTTAAACACAAAAAAATCAAATTCAAATTCAATATTATAACAAAAATTTTATGTTTAACTTTTAATACAGTCTAAATAGAACAACTGCACAACAGTATTTCGTCACATTAGTAAAATGTTCTGTATCAATACAGATCCCGTAAACTCTAAAAATGAATTAAATGCAGCAGAATAACTGATCAACATTTATTCTAAACAACTTTATTTTTTCCCCTCAAACTGTTAAATTATCGAACAAGTTAATTTTTTCTGTATTGTACAACCGGAAGCCGTATTTTTTCCGTATTGGACGACCAATACGGAAGAAATACGGCTTCCGGTTGTACAATACGGGAACAATAATGTACGGTTGCATGTCTTAAATTGGTCTTTTTGATTGAATTAAAATTATAGCTGTATAATAATCGTCCATATTGCACACCAGCCATCGTCGGAAACCCACGGCTAATTACGCTTCGTTCCTCATCGCTATACAATAAAAGGGTTATTGCACGAATATCGGGTAATATTTTTCCTCGTAGAATATTATATTGCACTAGCAAGTTCGTGTAATATCAAATTCTACTCTGGGAAGATATTCCAAAATATTAGTGCAATAATCCTATAATATTTAGGGCATTTTTCTTTTTATTCCATAGTCTTTATAAATGGTGGCTCCTGAACAGAGGAAAACTTCGTATCTTGTTTCTTTTAAACTTTTGGACAAATCCAATAATTTGATAGAATCAAATCATTACTGAAACGTTTTCCATTATATATTGCAGTTTGAGCAATGGGTATATTTCGTGGGAAAAGGAAAAAAGGTCTGAGACTTTCAACTTACCGACAGCCCGGCATCAACTTATGTATCCAAAAATGAAAACCCCATGACAACAGCCTTACATGCATTCACAAGTGATAGTTATTCCCCAGATCGCATTTTGAAAGTTTCCATAATGTGCTTCTCTCCACGCCAAAGAAAGTGAACGATCTTGAGAGACGTAACAGCTTCCCTTTGTCAACAATATCACCACTCCCTAGTTCAAATACTAAACGAAAACTCGATTGGTATGACACAATTCTAAAGAAGTTAATGACTCCTATAAAGATATAAAGGAACATTTCAGTCTTTTGGATATAAGTGAAGAAGATGAAATAGAAATATTTATTACATACTTAGTTAAAATAAAGGCATTTTTGTATGACCAATATGACCGGAAGTAAACTGTCCATATTTTCACACCCCTTGAAAATAACTGGTTATTGGATTACTACAAGATCATTTTCATATCGAGGCCCATATTGGCCCGGGCCAATATGGGCCTCGACTTCGTCTCAGGCCAATATGGGTGTCTCTTTTCTAGATGTCGGAAGTATGTAATAAATAGTTTAATACATGGGCATTTCCATATTGGCCTGGTTATCATCCCTCGACCCATTTTGGCCCTCAACTGCGTCTCTGGCCAATATGGAGGTCTCGGGATGATAACCAGGCCAATATGGAAATGCCCATGTATTAATCTGTATACAATATTCCAACATGACCTCCTTCTTTCGCTTTGTTAACAAATGAGCGAGTTATCCATTCGGTATAATCTCATTAGCACATGTGCCGGTGAATGTGACTGACTTTTCCATTGGCAGCATACATTGTGACCCGCATAATGCCGATAGACTAAGTGGGCGCAGTATTATTCGAGTTACATAAATTGCGTGCGACATTTTCCGGAAGCGTACATATAAATTTCCGTCATACTACCGTATCTGTACTCTTATACATATCCAATCTGATTAAAATTATATTCTCATCTTGCTCCCGTTTTCTGATATGTCGCTGCGTGAGAATATGACGAAACGCCGTAGACATCCTCGTGTCAGTGACCTGGGGTCAATGAGTGAATTGACCAATCAGATTGCCGTAATTACTTTCAAGATCCTGAAAGCGGCAATCTGATTGGTCAATTCACTCATTG
>MJUT01051957.1:60607-80957 GCA_002080005.1 Gigantidas platifrons
TTTTCTCAATCAGTAATAAATACAACAATGTCTGTTCCATGAAAAATTCAATTATTAAAACTGTATCAAAATTGACAAAAATAAAAAATCACTCTACAAATATATTGTATAAATCCCTGTCTGCTCCTTTTTCTTAACCAGAACATTTGTAATAACATAAATATTGTAATACTGTCTATTTCAATAAGGATTGTTCCATTAAAACATATGAGGTGCCCGGGAACGGTAGTTTAAAAAAAATATATGGGTGGTTTAGCCTAGCTGAGAAATCAATAAATCTGTGGTATATGGTTGTCCTGTATAAATTGCTTCTATGGGCTGTTGGGTCAGGAAAAGCCTTGGTGTTTTATTTTTTCCGCCAAACTAAGATATGAAGAAGATTTTTTTGAAAGAATCTCTAGAATACTTTATTTTTTTGTAATGTGATGGCGCTCGAATCGCAATGTCGTCATCGTTTCTGGTCAACCGTGTTTGGCTCCATGTGTTAGTTACAAAAATGTATACACATAGAATTCGAGTTACCTCCCTTCGAAAACTATGGCGGATGTTGATGCTGTCGTCTGTTGTCACGTGGAATCGGTGGCACTGTGGGCCTCCAAACTAGGCCTTACATTTTTAGATGTGTTACTAGGTAAGGAGAAGTTATGAAATTAAAGAAACAATCACTGAAACAATTCCAGCTCTTGTTTATTTTGTTCACGGTGTCAGATTGTCAACAGCCTTGTATAAGATAAGCAAACAAATATACAATATATGAATATAAGTAAACAAATATACTATACATGTATATGATAAGCTAACAAATATACTATACATGCAGGCCTCTACATTAACATTTGTTTTAACTTGTCCCTTCGGACAACTGACTAAAACTAGAGGCTCAGCCCGCTGAGCCTGTATCGCTCACCTGGCACAAGAATGATACTGAAGCAAATTTCAAAGTGAGATAATCATTACCTTATATAATTAACTGTTTTCTATATTTATGCATAAGGTAATGTTAAGTGAGAGCAGCTCTCCTTTTTGTAAATGTTCATATGGTGCATTAGCTGTGTGCAAAGTTCCACTGAAATCAGATTAACCATTTTGGAATAATAGAGGACCTTACAGAGATGCTTCCTGCCAAGTTTGGCTCCATTTAGCCAAGCAGTTTCAGAGGTGAAGATTTTTTTAACATTAGCCAATCAGAAAAAAAGAATTGCCCTTGGCAGCCATATTTGTTGGTGGAACGGGACGAAATGAAATAACTTTATAGAGGATCTTACATAGATGCTTTCTGCCAAGTTTGGTTTTATTTGGCCCAGTTGTTTCAGAGCAGAAGATTAAAATGTGAAAAAGTTAACGCATGGACGACGGACACCAAGTGATGGCAATACCTCACATGGCCATTTGGGCCAGGTGAGCTGAAAAGAATGGCATGTGGCGGCCATATTTGTTAATGGATCCGGAACTAAATGAGCAATCTTTATAGAGGACCTTCCAAGGATGCTTCCTACCAACTTTTGATTCATTTGGCCAAGCGGTTTCAGAGGAGAAGATTTTTTTAGAAATCAACCAATCAGAAACAAGAATGGCCTGTGGCGGCCATGTTTGTTAACGGATCGGGACAAAATGACCAATCTTTATAGAAGACCTTCCATAGATGCGTCCTACCAAGTTTCAGTTCATTTGGTAAAGTGGATTCAGAGAAGATTTTTAGAAATCCACCAATCAGAAACAATAATTGCCTGTGGTGGCTATGTTTGCTATCGAATCGAGACGAAATGAGCAATCTTTATAGAGGACCTTCCATAGATGCTACTTACAGAATTTCAGTTCATTTGGGAAAGTGGTTTCAGAGGAGGAGATTTTTTAGAAATCAACCAATCAAAAACAAGAATGGTCTGTGGCGGCCATGTTTGTTAATGCATCGGGACTAAATGTGCCATCTTTATAGAGGACCTTCCATAGATGCTACCTACTACATTTCAGTTCATTTGGGTAAGCGGTTTCAGAGGAGATTTTTTAGAAATTAACCAATCAAAAACATGAATGGCCTGTGCTGGCCATGTTTGTTAACTGATCGGAACTAAATAAGTAATCTTTATAGAAGACATTCCAAGGATGCTTCCTACAAAGTTTTGATTCATTTGGGCAGGCAGTTTCAGACAAGAATATTTTTTGGAAATCAACCAATCAGAAACAAGAATGGCCTGTGTTGGCCATGTTTGTTAACAAGTCGGAACTAAATGAGCGATCTCTATAGAGGACATTCCAAGGATGCTTCCTACTAAGTTTTGATTTATTTGGCCAGGCGATTTCAGAGAAGATTTTTTAGAAATCAACCAATCAGAAACAAGAATGACCTGTGGCGGCCATGTTTGTTAACAAGTCGGAACTAAATGAGCGATCTTTATAGAGGACCTTCCAAGGATGCTTCCTACCAAGATTTGATTCATTTGGCCATGCGGTTTCAGAGGAGAAGATTTTTTTTAGAAATCAACCAATCAGAAACAAGAATGGCCTGTGTCGGCCATGTTTGTCAACAGATCGGGACAAAATGAGCATTCTTTATAGAGGACCTTCCATAAATGCTATCCGAATTTATCATTGATCGGTGTCAATTCTATGCTTAACTTGTTATCATTTGATGTTCGATTAAACGTTTAAATGATAGAGATATTTCAATTGAAAAATCTAGAGACACATCGAAAAGATAATTATGTTATCGATACACAAATGGAAAAGTTTGAAGCACCATTTAATGCTTTTATTATTATTTTATATACATTTGTATATAACCTATATGACTAATTGGGATATCCACAGGGCTTTCAATAAGTTTTGAAGTAGCAGGCTATTTCCAAAAAGTAGGTGGAGAAATGTGCCGACATTTTTCGGCCGGGGGTTTGGGGGCCGCTAAAGGCTACCAACAGGTCAAAGGCAGTGCCCTTGTAGGGGGTCCAGGGGGGCAAAGCCCCCCGAAGGCTCAAGAAAACATTGTTTTTTATATCCATCAACAACTGTGGAGAGCTGCGATATCAGTAAGCTCAATAAAGAATTTCACGGGACCGAAAAAAATATCAAGATTTTCCTGCAGTGGATGCTTTTAACCAAGGGCTACCAATATTCTATTTCTCGTTTTAGTAATGCAAACTAACTGTATATATTAATATTTTTCTGAACATTGTTTGTTAAAAAAAAGTCTGCTTTGAAGTAAACATTTTGTGGAATTTTTTTTATTTTTTATATAAATAAAGCAAAGTATTTTATTTAAATTCACAGATAAATACAAATTTTAGTGGATCTTTTCAACCATTTGTCTTAATCAGGAAAAAGCTTGTAGTATTTGTCCATTTCAAAGGTTTCAATATTTACCAAAAGCCTAAATCAAGTCCTCTATCGTATTTTGCACAAAAGACATGTTTAAATTTGGGGCCAAATTGATATGTGCCTCCGATAATTTTTGACTGTCCGGTCCAGAGTGATTCTTGTCAGTGTTCTAGCTAGGATTTAAGAAGGGCAGGTTGCAAAAACTGAAAAGGGGCAATTTTATGCGTGCGACCTGTGAATAAAAGGGCAATATGTCAGGGGGGTCTGAATCAATTAATTTTCTCTTTAATGTGTTAATCTGGGGTCATCCCAAAATGTCTACAGGTCAATTTTGGTTAATTAGACATTTTTTCCCAAAATGTCTACTCCCTGATAAAATTTATTCCCAAAATGTCTACAGGTAATTTTCTTATGTTACTTAGAATATTTCATGACTTGCTGTATAAAGTACCATGATATAGCTGTTAATCTGTGGTTCATTTGCTTCATTTTGGTTTCTACTAAAAATAAAGATTGTTGTCTAGAAAAAAGGAAACAACAAGCCAAAGTAGAACAAAATTTGATATAATTGATCTTATGCAAATTATGGAACAATTTATACCACAACACTGGTATTTAGAACTATAAAATTTGTCAAAATATCTGTAATATTGGATACAACCATACTGGTTTATTTTTACCTTTTATCCAAAAATTTTAATTATTCGATACTGTGGGTGTAAATAAGGTGCATCTAGTGCAACTCTAATATACATGTAAGTACAAGTTGCACACTTGTTGGTCCAAACCTGGAGGTCAATACAGAAAGAAGAAGAAGTAATGGATGTCTATTTACGTATGTGTATTATTACTACAGGTAATGTATAGAACTGGTTGTTGCTAAATATTGTCTTTGTTTCAGTTTAAGTAGACAGGTTTTTATTTCAGATTAAACTTAAGTGGTTTTATTGTGTTTGGTAATAAAATATTGTAAATGGCGTATTTAGATTTGGTTAATTTTGGTTTGTTTCAAGTATATATATATATAACAAGTACAAATGTATAGCAAAGGGAAATAACTCATTTTTTATATCAACTTACGAAGTTGAAAAATACGATGTCAAACTTTTGTTTTCCTTTGCCACTTTCTTTGCATTTTCTTTCAAACGTCTTTCCCGGGAAGGCATTGTACTTATAATTTCAAATATTGATATTTTCGTTATTAAAGCATTTCTGAGATTGCGACTTTAATTTTGTCAATGTCCTTGAACTTCATCAAAGCATGGAGAAATGATACAAGAAAAGAGTTTTGATCTGGCATTTCACTTTAGTTTTAATCAAAATAAATTATGGACAAATTGGAGATCAAACAGGGCTCTATTATACAACAAACCCTGCATTTTATACCGGATAGTCGGTCCGGTGGAAACCAATGTTTTCCGGACCGAATTTATTTTTATCAGATTTGTTTGGAATCTCTGGGATACAGTACTAGTCATGAACAAATCTCTGCACCAATGAAAAAACGTGTATTAGACAGTATATCGGAAAACTGTTATTCCAGGAAGCAAAAAAAAATCAAATAAATAAAGCGGCGTAAATATATATTTATTATCGAAACACAACAATATTGACATGATTGAAATAAAATTTTAATTTTTTTTTCAACAAAATAGCTGGCGGTCTTTCTCTAAATAAACGGCGAAAATCGCCAGCTACCGGCTTCTATTGAAAGCCCTGAAATATAGATTTATTATCGAAACACGACAACAATATTGACATGATTGATATAAAATTTCAATTTTTTTTTTCAACAAAATAGCCGGCGGTCTTTCTCTAAATAAACGGCGAAAATCGCCGGCTACCGGCTTCTATTGAAAGCCCTGTATCCAGACCCTTTCACAACAACTGCTAGCTGTTATTTTCCAGTGGACTGGATGATGGGGGAAACACACACTTTCCCAATGATTGACATCAGGAACAATCAAACAAACATGTGATTTTCATTGATAACAGATAGAAATTAAAGTCCAGAGTTATTTCCCTTTGTTATACTTGAAACAAACCAAAATTAACAAAATCTAAATATGCCATTTACAATATTTTGTTATCAAACAAAATAAAACCAATTAAGTTTAATCTGAAATAAAAACCTGTCTACTTAAACTGAAACAAAGACAATATTTAGCAACAACCAGTTCTATACATTACCTGGGGACCGGGTGGCTCAATGAGTTAGGTCGCTGGATCTAACAACTCAGAAGCCTACATGTATCACCAATACGGCGTGGGTTCGTGCCCGGCTTTGTAAATTACATAAAAACCCTGCCAGGTTTGGTTTAATTTGGTTCAGCGATTTCAGAGGAGAAGATTTAAATGTGATCTTTTATCAAAATATGCATAATTTCCATAATCGGTATAAATCGGCTGAAAGAAAAATTTCACAGAAAAACCTGGACCATATGTTAAACTCCTTGCCATGTAGCTGTAGTTAAAATTTGAGCTCATTTTGACTTATACTAAAGCAGCAATGGACAATTGAAGAAATTTCTATTTTTAGTAACAGCAGCCATCTTGAATGGAGGGCGGGATTGTCGGACACAATTTTGAAAGGGACCCACCCAGGGACCATTCCTGCCATGTTTGGTTTAATTTGGTTCAGCGGTTTCAGAGGAGAAGATTTAAATGTGATCTTTTATTAAAATATGCCTAAATTGCATAATCAGTATAAATCGGCTGAAAGAAAAATTTCACAGAAAAACCTGTAATATAAGTTAAACTACTCATTGCCATGTAGCTGCAGTTAAAATTTGAGCTCATTTTAACTTATACTAAAGCAGCAATAGACAATTGAAATTTCATCCCCCTTTTTTCTATTTTTAGCTTGGCAGCCATCTTGGTTTGAAGTCGGGATCACCGGACACAATTTTGGAAGGGGGCCATCCAAGGATCATTCCACCAAAGTTTGGTTGCAATTGGCCAAGTAGTTTCTGAGGAGAAGATTAAAATGTGAAATGTTGACGGACGGACGACAGACGATGGACGAAAAGTGATGGCAATAGCTCACCTGACCCAAAGGGTCAGGTGAACTAAAAAGGGTGCACTCGACTCGCAACCGCAAGTGATAAAGTCTACCAGTTCCTCCAACACTAAAACTGGTCGCCATGATATAGCTGAAATATTGTTGAAAGTGGCGTGAAACACCAAAAATCAAAAATCAAATCTATACATTACCTGTAGTAAGAACACACATGTGTAAATAGACATCCATTACAATACAGAAATTTGGAAAAACTTTACAATACTGGTATAAAAACAGTTGTGGACAATGACAATATTGGTATTCCAGTATTGTGGTCGCCAAAGTCAATTGAGCCCAAAAATGAACTTTTTCTACTCCATTCTTGCCAGAAAATAAAAGCTCCACAGTCATCTTGAAATGGTCTTATTGCTTGCTAAACAATTTAAAAAAAATCATTTCTATGAAACCTTCTTTTTCATGCACTTGTAAACTACCTTAAAATGCCTCAGAATGCACCATTTTGAATGTAATTATTAAGTGAAAAAACATTCTGCGGGGTCAAGTCCCCTTTTTATCATGTAGCCGCTTCAAATTTCAATTCAGCCTGTTCAATACAATCTTATTGAATACTGTGCATAATATATAGAAATAAAAAAATACCTGAAATAATTAGCTTTGAAAGAGGTGCTTTAAAAGATATATTTAATGTAAAACAAATCAAAATTTAAATAAATGAGAAATTAAGAATGAAGGGATAATCTTTTATTTATTGTTTTCTAACGAGATAAACAACTCTTAACTACCTTAAAATGCCTCAGAATGCACCATTTTGAATGTAAGTGAAAACAATTTCCCCCCTTTTTATCACGTAGCCACTTCAAATTTCAATTCAGCCTGTTCAATACAATCTTATTGAATACCCTGTACATGTTCTGTATATGATAAGTAAACAAATATACTATACATGTATATGATCAGTAAACAAATGTACTATACATGTATATATGATAAGTAAACAAATATACTACATGTATATGATGAGTAGACAAATATACTTTACATGTATATAAGTAAACAAATGTACCATATATATATATATATGATAAGTAAACAAATATACTATACATGTATATGATCAGTAAACAAATGTATACATGTATATGATATATGTAAATAAATGTACTATACATGCATATGATCAGTAAACAAATGTACTATACATGTATATGATCAGTAAACAAATGTACTACACATGTATATGATCAGTAAACAAATGTATACATGTATATGATATATGTAAATAAATGTACTATACATGTATATGATCAGTAAACAAATGTATACATGTATATGATCAGTAAACAAATGTACTATACATGTACATTTTGTATATAAGCACAGTCCTTGAATTTCAATGATTTAAATAAAGGAAGAGTAAAACAAATCTTGTATATATATTTTGTTTACTCTTCCTTTAATTAAATCATTGAAATTCAAGTGACTGTGATATCAGTAAACAAATGTACTATACATGTACATGTATATGATAATTATGTCTCCCCTTCGAACGAAGGGAGACATATTGCTTTAGTCTGATTTTTTCTTCTTCCGCTTCCGCTCCTTCTGCTTCTTCTCAGTGAAGCTTGTCCGGACCATAACTTTTTTGTCTTTCCAGACAGGTCAATTATATTTGGTATGTGGGTGCATGACCATAAGGCGGTGTGTCACGTACCATAGTGACCTTTGTGGGACCTTGACCTTTGACCTCAAGGTCAAATAATTGTTTTTAAATAGTATTTTCTTGTCCGGGCCATAACATTTTTGTCTTTAGAGATAGGTCAATGATATTTGGTATGTGGGTGCATGACCATAAGGTGGTGTGTTGCATACCATAGTGACCTTTGTCGGACCTTGACCTTTGACTTCAAGGTCAAATAATTGTTTTTAAATAGTATTTTCTTGTCCGGGCCATACCAGTTTTGTCTTTAGAGATAGGCCAATGATATTTGGTATGTGGGTGCATGACCATAAGGTGGTGTGTCGCGTACCATAATGACCTTCGTGGGATCTTGACCTTTGACCTCAGTCAAATAATTGTTTTTTAAATAGTATTTATTTGGTATGTGGGTGCATGACCATAAGGCGGTGTGTCACATACCGTAATGACCTTCGTGGGACCTTGACCTTTAACCTCAAGGTCAAATAATTGTTTTTTAATATTATTGTCTTGTCCGGACCATAACATTTTTGTCTTTAGAGATAGGTCAATGATATTTGGTATGTGGGTGGATGACCATAAGGCGGTGTGTCACGTATTGTAATGACCTTCGTAACACCATGACCTTTGACATCAAGGTCAAATAATTGTTTTTTTAAATAGTATTTTCTTGTCCGGGCCATAACATTTTTCTCTTTCGGGATAGGTCTTGTTTTCCGTAATGACCTTCATGGGACCTTGACCTTTGACCTCCAGGTCAAATAATTGTTTTTTGAATAGTATTTTCTTGTGTGGGCCATAATATTTTTGTCTTTCGAGATAGGTCAATGATATTTGGCATGTGGGTGCATGCCCATAATAAGGCAGGCAGTGTGTCGTGTACCGTAATGACTTTTGTGGGACCTCGACCTTTGACCTCAAGGTCAAAAAATTGTTTTTTAAATAGTATTTTGTTGTCCGGTCCATAACATTTTTGTCTTTCAAGATAGGTTGTTGTACAGATGGCCGCATTAAGGGGAGACATAAGTTTTAGGTATCTAAAACAGTTCTTCCTAGTTAAAACAATAAAAAGTAATATACATGTATATGATAAGTAAACAAATATACGATACATGTATATGATAAGTAAACAAATATACTATACATGTATATAAGTAAACAAATATACTACACATGCATATGATAAGTAAACAAATGTACTATACATGTATAAAGATAAGTAAACAAATGAACTATACATGTATATGATTAGTAAACAAATGTAGTATATACATGTATGATGTATATAAGTAAACAAATGTACTGTACATGTCTATATGTAAGCAAATGTACTATACAAGAATATGATCAGTAAACAAATGTACTATACATGTACATTGTATATGGTTTTAAGATTAAATACTTAAAACGATCTTCCCTTTGTCTCCTACCATTTTTGTACAGGGCTCATGTTTTTATTACGTATATGCTGGAGACCAACACGATTTCCCTATCAAATAATGTTCACGTCCTTTAAGTGTAACACGACGGGTGTCACTAGTGGGAAATGAACCCCCTTTCCGAAGTTCCTGTGTTTACCCCGGATTGTTGCTCAATTTGTAGTTTCTGTGCAGTGTTTAGTTGACCATTGTTTGTCGTTTTGTCAGTGTTTAGTTGACCATTGTTTGTCGTTTTGTCAGTGTTTAGTTGACCATTGTTTGTCGTTTTGTCAGTGTTTAGTTGACCATTGTTTGTCGCTTTGTCAGTGTTCAGTTGACCATTGTTTGTCGCTTTGTCAGTGTTTAATAGTTGACCATTGTTTGTCGCTTTGTCAGTGTTTAATAGTTGACCATTGTTTGTCGCTTTGTCAGTGTTTAGTTGACCATTGTTTGTCGTTTTGTCAGTGTTTAGTTGACCATTGTTTGTCGTTTTGTCAGCGTTTAGTTGACCATTGTTTGTCGTTTTGTCAGTGTTTAGTTGACCATTGTTTGTCGTTTTGTCAGTGTTTAGTTGACCATTGTTTGTCGTTTTGTCAGTGTCTAGTTGACCATTGTTTGTCATTTTGTCAGTGTTTAGTTGACCATTGTTTGTCGTTTTGTCAGTGTTTAGTTGACCATTGTTTGTCGTTTTGTCAGTGGTTAGTTGACCATTGTTTGTCGTTTTGTCAGTGTTTAGTTGACCATTGTTTGTCGCTTTGTCTGTGTTTAGTTGACCATTGTTTGTCGTTTTGTCAGTATTTAGTTGACCATTGTTTGTAGTTTTGTCAGTATTTAGTTGACCATTGTTTGTCGTTTTATCAGTGTTTAGTTGACCATTGTTTGTCGTTTTGTTAGTGTTTAGTTGACCATTGTTTGTCGTTTTGTTAGTGTTTAGTTGACCATTGTTTGTAGTTTTGTTAGTGTTTAGTTGACCATTGTTTGTAGTTTTGTCAGTATTTAGTTGACCATTGTTTGTCGTTTTGTCAGTGTTTAGTTGACCATTGTTTGTCGTTTTGTCAGTGTTCAGTTGACCATTGTTTGTCGTTTTGTCAGTGTTTAGTTTACCATTGTTTGTCGTTTTGTCAGTTTTCAGTTGACCATTGTATTGTCTGACCTTCATCATTTTACATCTTCTGGTACCCTCTCTCTTGTATCTTGATTTAATAGTATCTTAATTTTATAAATGGGGCACCTCACTTCAAATTATTTTAAATCTTGACAATATTTGTTTTATTGAAGTCTCATGTATGTCCTGCCTATAAACAAGAAAACATATGTTATTCTTCAAAAATCAACACATTGTATTTCAACCCCCCCCCCCTTTTTTTTCATTATTCGGGTGTCCATCGTAGGTGAGGGTCTATAAGTAACAATGGTGTGAAGCAACAATTCTTTATTATATCCACATACATGTATCTTTGAAAACTATAAATTACGTATTATCCATTATTAATTTTTAAAAATACTCGACTTGTCCCGAAGCTTGGAACTATTATTAAGGCGTGTGTAGCATGTGTATGTGACTATGTCTTATTTATCCATGTGTACATGTAAATAAATAATAAATACATACGTTTTATTTAAAGTCGAAGCATGTATAACAAGCATAACACAAGCTCTAATGAGCTTTTAAATTCGACTATACATTGAACAACACACACATGACATAACATGCATACAATATACAGCACATATAAAAAAAAGCACATAATTTAAAAGCATAAAGCCATACTTATCCACATAAATACTTGATACTTGATACACAAACATGCATACAACATACAGCACATATAAATAAATAAATAAAACACATAATATTTTTAAAAGCCATACATATGCACATATACTTGATACACAAACATGCTGATAAGAAAAGCAGTATAAAATCAAGCTAGAAATCAGAATGAAAGCTAAAGTAAAAACATCAACTAAAAATATAAGGATGCTAACTAAAACATAATGAACTAAAAATAAAAAAGGAGCAAGCAAGAACGCAGCAGGCATAAGCTAAAAAAATAAAAAATAAAATCAGTTACAAGCAAGCACTGCACTGGCATGAGCCACCAACTGGATCCCATGTTTGTATAATTTTTCTGAATTGATCGAAAGCAGACTCCTGGCGACAATGGTTTGGTAGCTCATTCCAGATTTGTGCAGCATTGTATCTAAAAGATTTTATGCCGTACCTTGTGGTCCTTACTCTAAGAACAGCTGTGGTATTTTTTTACCTGAAATTATAAGACTGGGCTTTAATATAGACCTATAAGATCATGTAAATATTGTGGACTCTTTCTATGTATTATTTTAAAAGTTTCGATTGCAATTGTTCTTATTCGCCGAACCTTCAATGATGGTAATTTGGATTTTTGAAGTAAATCTTCATAAGAGGAATCATAGTCTTCATAAATAAACCGTAATGCACGTTCTTGGATTTTTTTCCATTTTAATTGAATTTTGTTTCCGAACAATAGTGCCATGTCACTGGGCAGTAATTAAAATTTGAAAGGATAAACGAATAGTAAGATGTCAGTCTTCCCAATCTGTTCATATATTTACCAATTCTTTTTAAAATATGTATTTATCAATCATGAATGTTTGTATTGTTAATGATGCCTCATGTGGGCCCTATGATTAGGCAATAAAATGTATTCTATTCTGTTCTATTCAAATGTAAATCATACTATTACTAGTCAGCTATATCATACAAAATGTACAGGAAAGAGATCTTTAAAAATATATTGGAAATTAGCGTTATAAAATAAACATTTTACTTCCTCTTTCGTTATTTATTATTTATTTTATTAGCTTTACAGTCCTAATATATATACATAATGTATACATACATATTACCTGGGACTATTATTACTGGTTATGAAGTTATAGCAGTTCCTACTTACTTATATCTACTTTTCAGCAGCAATCATTTTGTGTGGTCTAGTTTGTGACGTTGTTGATGTTGTTAACATGAATTATCGTCCTTGCTTAGTTAGGCATGATTACATTTCAAGCGGGAAATTTAAAAAGAATTTGCTTATTTCGATAGATAAATAGATTTCCTTTCGATAAAATATGAAAACCCCTTTCGGTTGTATGGGAGGGCATTGGTAAGCATGTGTGTGGGGGACTGTTTTTTTATCCAAACGAAAACAACAGTGTTCAACTTCTTTTGAAATTTTAGTTTAAAATTACACCCCAGACTTTGAAACAGCTTTATTTTAAAATCGCTCGAATCATTAAAGTTGAATTAATAATACGTTTATTTGATCTTAATATACTTGAATCACAGGCGCTTGTGTAGAGTCAAAAATATGCTCGCTATGTACCTAAGATACCACAAGGCCGGACTCACTCCTACTACCCCTGTCACTTCAACCACAGGGACTTGCTCCCGGTGAATAAAAAGATCGACTATCCCAGGGATATACACTAACTTTTGAACAATGGTCGCCACCTGGTCTCCTAACTTTCATTTTCAAGGAGCCCAACAAATAATTTAGGCGCCCAGCTTTTTTTCAGGTAGATTACAGATATGGTAAATCAGATATTTTAACAATATCTCCATTTTGACAAGTCAATTTTGACTTGTTTTTGGATTCTGTTGGTTTTTTTTTAATAATTCCTTTAACTTGTTCCTTCGGTATTCTGTTGCGGATATATGTTATAAATAATATATGTGTTTTAAAGTTAATCACCAATTTTAATATTATACTGTATTTATGAATATGATTAAAACAAAATCTGAAAGAATTAGAAATATGACTAGTGGAGGGTAGTTTGCGGACCGGAGCTGGTAACTGTCCGGAGTTTGGTTCCACTGGGCACATCACCGGTGGCCATTTTATCCATAATGTACGTCACGTACAGGTTTTAAATCATGATCATTTTACCGATATCCTAAGCGCTTTGGCTATCTTAGAGTTAGAATAGAGGGCCGGTGTGTTCATTTTATTTTATTGTATTTATTAGTAATAGTAATAAAAGATAACGACCCGGCGGCAAAAAATTGACTTGAGGAAACCGACAATCATTTCTCAAGGATAATTCTACTGACACCGCTGATTTCGATATACCATTACCAAAATAAGTAAAATAAAAATCGGAAACCAGTCGCAATTTTGGTACGTCTAAAAACCGGTGCGGGAATTAATAATTCTTGACATCGCTCCCAAAATTTTCAGTCGTCACCTGGGCGAGAAGTAATCGAGTTTTCACTCGCCCAATACAATTTTAAGTCGCCTTGGTCGACTGGGCGACTGTTAGTGTAGATCCCTGCATCCACATATATACACTAGACAAAGGAGATACAAATGTCGTCGGTAGCCACGCTTCTTGAACTCATTTTATTTCCATTAATACCTTTCATCTCTCCGCTAGTCCTCCTTAATTCGTTTAACAAGATGTTTATCTAAGAATTACAACAGCTGTTACCTTGATTAAACCCTACTCGACTTCAAAAAATAGCTTCATTCACTCCAAATCATCCTTTTCAACATCCGATGATTACAAAAACGAAACTGACGACCTTGAACTTACGTTCGGGATTACTCGGGGTTTTTCTTTCATGCACGATAACTCCAGTTCATTCACATTCAAAATACCGCTTTTAATATATTAAAAGTTTCGCCAACAAATTCCCGCAGTTCTGCAACTGGAGTTATCGTGCATGAAAGAAAAACCCCGAGTAAGCCCGAACGTAAGTTAAAGGTCGTCAGTTTCGTTTTTGTAATCATCGGATGTTGAAAAGGATGATTTGGAGTGAATAAAGCTATTTTTTTAAGTCGAGTAGGGTTTAATCAAGGTAACTGCTGTTGTAATTCTTAGATAAACATCTTGTTAAACGAATTAAGGAGGACTAGCGGTGAGATGAAAGGTATTAATGGAAATAAAATGAGTTGAAGCGTGGCTACCGACGACATTTGTATCTCCCTTGTCTAGTGTATATATGTGGATAGTCGATCTTTTTATTCACCAGGAGCAAGTCCCTTTGTTGTTGATACACGACATATCGTAGGCTGCAAAAGCGAAAGTATGTTTTTCCGCCTTTCGGTCGTTCTCGGGTTTTATTATTGCCTTACGAAACATACATGAGAAGTTCATATTTTGGCGCCTTGTATCGCTTTTGCAGCCTACGATATGTCGTGTATCAACAAAATCGGAGGATTATCGGTCAGTATGGGGGGTGTAGAAGGTAGGAAGATATAAAAAACGGATTTTCCTTGAAGAAAAATCATTTCACTACGCAAATCAGTAGGCGATTTGTGTTCTATCGACATTTTGACAGGGGAAATATCGGTTGAAGTGGCAGGGGTAGTAGGAGTGAGTCCGGCCTTGTGGTATTTTAGGTACATAGCGAGCATACGTTTGACTCTACACAAGCGCCTGTGCTTGAATGCGAGATTAGTTTGATTTTGATTCAAGCTTCGAAAATGTTAATAATACTAAACATTGTTTTTCTCAATCATAAGAATACTATTACTTCATGACCGTAACTAGACTCTTTTTTAAATGAGACCAAAATTACTCGAACAAATTTGAGCGAGGGTTTTATGGGCTGCCTAATGCCTCAAGAAGCTCCGAATCAACGTCCTCGATTCTAGCCATTTCCTTGTGTCTTTTTCCTAGTTCCGTAATCATAACATTTTATGATTTAACTTTCATCTTTTATACTTTACCAGGCAAGAGGGAGTATTTCGAAATCCATGTACACAAGAAATGCACTAAACTAACACCAGAAGAATTATAAGCAATTGCATTAATGTCTCTGGTAACACTTTAATTCTATCCGATCCTGAGCCCAGCTATATCTTTGAGTGAAAAAAAAACCCATTAAAAAGTAAAAACAGTGCCATTGTCTATTCACTTTCTGCACTTTTTGGTCTTATCAGCCTTTTTGGTGGTGCTATAAGAGGTTAATAAACCCAGAAATCATATCAGAGAAATAAACTATTGACTGTCACTTTCTGACGGAGACCAAATAGTGCAAAAACATTCAATTAAATGCGCCACTGCAGCGCAATGTCAGTGACTTGCGACGATTTTTCTGTCGTTAGACATATCGTTAAGACGTTTTATGTCTTTTGAGTGTGTCTAAAGATACAAAACTGTCTCAATCACAGAATATATATATATAGACCGTCTTTCTTGCCTTGTGGTGTTCAATTGACTACATATGGAAATTAATGAAAAAAATGACTGATAATTACTCGACATTTTGTTGCCTCTGACGTAAAAGTCGATGGCTCTGGACTTTTATCAACAGAATCTGGTAACAAATGAATGTTTTCACCTTCAAATGGATTATCGCCAGATTGCGCTTGGCTTACGTCTGAAGTATATCCAAGACATTCATCTTTTGTAGATGGAACATCAGAATTGTCTACAAAACATCGAAAGGACACTGCATTGGATTTGAAAAAAAATCAAACAAATACAACATTTTTTTTCCTATTTGAAAGTTATAAACTAAAGATATTTCTCCTAAATTGCACAGACATGATTATGTATATTTTAAAATCTTCCATATAACGAATATGTATATTTGAACATCTTCCATAATCCATTTATTTAGTCATATGAAATTATTCAGAAGAACTTCAGGGAAGGATCCAGGGGTGGAGCAAGGGGGTCCGTTCCCCTTTAAGAACCAAAAACATTTTTTTTATTGTCAACTTGCAAAATATAGGGAAAATAAAATTTCGAGTCCGGGTCCCCCTTTTTAAAAACTATGGATCCGCCACTGAACTTAGCAGCTTTAACGACAGCTTATAGCGTAAACCTTGGTCCCAGGAGTTTTTATTTGTGCAGTGGCTTAATAATTAATCCCATATGGGGTTCGGTTCTGGTGATTCTTACCTACTTGTCTCTATATGGGATTATCATTTATGACTTAATATTAATTTTGTTTGGGATTCGGTCTCAATGATTTTTTATATTGTGTCTCGGTGGAGACACGGTGTGGGAAATCATCGAGGCCGAGTCCAAGATGGGATTGAGCTTAATATATCCTACATGTATTGGAATATTTCAATGGATTTATTTATGCATACATTGCACCAAGTGTGGATTAATCCGTTCATTGCCAAGTTGGCGTGTTCATGTGATTTTTCTTATTACGTAAATATGTATGATCATTACACATAGCTAATTACAGCTTGAGCCTCCCAGTATTTTAGTTTCTTCTTTTTCTTCTTTTTTCTATTCTACATGCACTCTTCATAGACTTCATATACAAATGTATGTCTCATGATGTGTATGCTACCCCTTAGTTTATTTCATTTATACATCTTTTTTTATTATTTATTTCCTATTATTTTGTATCTAACGGAGCTTCAGCCAATTGATGACAGTTTTGTAAAGTACATGTATTATATTGTCTTATTCTGTGTATTTGATATTTCAATTATATGTACTTATTTGAAGACCTGTATTTGTTTTGTCCATTTGTTTGATGATCATGGATAGTCCATTTCGTGATTTTTTCTTTCCAATTACAGGTCTTTGAATATGTATCACTCAAATTCTCCAATATTGCTTTTACCCTAGTCATAGTGTTTTACCTACTCCTCATATGCCCTAACCCAGGCCCAGATACTTCAAAATATGAGATGTGTAATTTACAAATTGTTAATTTAAATGTAAACTCTCTAAGATTCAAAACTGACCTCTTACAAGCAGAACTTGGGGATTGTGATATTATATGTGTCACTGAAACAAAACTAAATAATGATATCAGTAACGATGACATTTCTATTGAGAACTTTCAAAATCCTCAACCTTTCCGTAAAGACAGATTGACAGATAATGGTGGTGGGGTCCTGATTTACGTAAGAGATAATCTAATTGCGAAACGTCGCTCTGATCTAGAAATCCCAGAATTAGAATCAATTTGTATTGAAGTTGTAACTAATCGTAAAAATATTATTATTATGTGTTTTTATAGACCTCCCCAAGCCAGAGCTAATTCTTGGAATCATTTAGAAACCCTGATTGACAACTGCATTGATACTAATTGCAGTGTTCTACTATTAGGTGACATTAGCGAAGACCTACTCTCTATAAGTGATAACCATAAATTTTCTAGAATACGTGAGAGATATGGCATTTCTAATGTAATCAATGAACCCACTCGCATCACCCCTACAAGTTCTACACTTCTTGACCCTATTTTATTGAATAATTCCTACATCCTGAGACATAGTTTGGTCCTCCCTAGTTTTTGCAGTAACCATTGTCCATCTATCATTGAGATTAATTTCTCTGTTTTACGGGAAAAATCTTATAAAAAAACTATCTGGGATTTTGAAAATGGTAATTTTGAGCAAATAAGATCTGATCTAAATGATATAGATTGGAATACTAGGCTATCTAACTTTAATGATACTAATAGAGTTAATGAGATAATAAATGATGAAATTTATCATGTAATGAATGCATTTATTCCAAGTAAAACTGTACGGGTTAGGCCCAAGAACAAGCCTTGGATAAATCCTGAGATTAAATGTTTTATGAGAAAGAGAAATCGTATACATAAAAAAGCAAAAAATAAGAATCTTGATGCGGACTGGTCAAAATTTAGGGAAATTAGAAACAAGGTCATTGTTCTGATTAGGGAGGCCAAAAAGTCTTATATTATAAAATTACAAAATTCTTTGGTTGACAAGACCATACCCCCTGGTCAATGGTGGAGAATTGCTAAAACTGTTTGTAAATTTAAATAGCACAAATACTGTTAATAGTCCTATTCATAGTAATGGCGAAATCTTAATTCATCCTGCTGAAAAAGCAATTTTTATTAATAATTATTTCACCTCTATCTCAAATATTGAAGAAGAACCTGATCTTCCTGATATCCCTCCCTGTCACCTTGTGAGCTGTCAGATATTATTATAACTGAACAAGAAGTTATAGACCAGTTTCAAATCTTGAATGTCACTAAACCTGCTGGACCTGATAAGTTACCACCAAAATTTCTCAAGTCCATTTTCCAGTCATTGGTAACTCCAATCACAATATTATTTAATAAAAGTCTACATTCAGGTTTGGTTCCCAGTGACTGGAAACTTGCCAATGTATCTGCTGTTTATAAAGGTAAAGGAGGAAGTGATAATTTTTCCAACTACCGTCCTATTTCGGTTACTAATTGTTTTTGCAAAATTCATGAAAAGATCATCTTCAAACACCTCCATAATTACCTCTTTGAGAATAGTATCTTGTCTGAACACCAATCTGGGTTCCGAAATAAAGACTCAACTGTAAATCAATTGCTTATTATATAAACTATAGTAAAAAACCTAGACCAGGGTAAAGATGTAAGATTTATTTTTTGTGATGTGTCAAAAGCTTTTGACCGTGTTTGGCATAGAGGTCTTCTATACAAACTTAGAAAATATGGTATAAATGGAAATTTGTTGCTATGGTTCAAAAGTTATCTTACTGATAGAAGGCAAAGGGTAATTTTAAATGGATATAACTCTAACTGGAAAACTATCAATGCTGGGGTTCCCCAGGGATCCATATTGAGTCCTTATCTATTTTTATTCTTCATCAACGATATCGTTGATGTAGTTTTCAATAAAATGAAACTGTTCGCGGATGGTACTTCACTGTATTGTATAGTTGATGACCCAGATGCGGCAGCTGAATCCTTAAACGTAGACTTGGATTCTTTACACTCTTGGGCATGTAATTGGGGAGTAAACTTTAATGTGTCTAAAACCAAATCTATGCTTTTCACTCGCAAAGTCAATGTAAATAATCCTCCTCTTTATATGAACAATTCACCCTTAGAAAATACACCGTCCCACAAACATTTAGGCTTACATCTCAGTTCTAATGCTAAATGGAAAGATCATATTAATGAAATATATTCCAAAGCCTGTAAGCGACTTAATATCATGCGCCTCTTGAAAAACAGGCTCGATAGAATCTCCTTATAAAAATTATATATTGGTTTTATAAGACCAATCTTAGAATATGGGGGTATAGTTTGGGACAATTGTACAAAAGAAGAATCTAACCTAATAGAGTCTATCCAATATGATGCTGCTAGAATTGTTTCGGGGCTAAGAAGGGGTACTCCTAGGTGGAAACTTTATAACGAACTGGGGTGGGACTCTTTAGAAAATAGGCGTAGCAAAAGTAAACTATATTTTATGCACAAGGCATTAAGTGGTAACTTACCAGATTATATATTGCACAAGAATTTATATATTTTGCTAATTTTAACCCCCCTTATGATTTTAGACATCCTAGAAATTTCAATGTTCCCTGTTGTAGAACTGAAAGTTACAAAAATAATTTCTTCCCTCAGGTCCTTGATATGTGGAACTCATTTGATGACAACATCCAGAATATCCCTAGTCCCTCTGCTTTTAAAATGAAAATTAATGATAATAGACACAGACCTCCCTCATACTTTACTATTGGTGAACGTAAAAATAATATATATTGCCAGCTTCGAAATGAAGCCAGTAATCTTCAGCATCATCTTCTTCTCAGCCACTTGTCTGACAGCTCGCAGTGTGAATGTGGGGATGCCACTGAGGATAATTTTCACTATTTTTAAATGTGTCCTTTATTTATTAGGCAAAGATTTGAACTTTTTAAAACTTTAAGAAAATTTAATGAAATTTTGAGTGTTGAAATCCTCCTTAATGGTTCTTCTGGGCTATCTATTGATGAAAATACTGAAATAGTTTTAGCAGTCCATGATTTCTTAAGTATAGCACAAGGAGATTTGTTTGATTTGAAATAATCTGATGTGTCATTTACTGTCGTTGTTTTACTTTTTGGCTGACATGTTTATGAGCTCCAATATAATTATAATTATAATTTGTTTCTTCTGTTTTCTTTCTGTTTCTTAAT
>MJUT01051967.1:0-11144 GCA_002080005.1 Gigantidas platifrons
AAAAATGTTCAGCATATCAAGATCTACCTACCCTGCAATTTTGAAGTAAATCCCATTTTCCCATTTTGGAGATTTTGCCCTTTTTTCATCAAATTTTCAAAATTTTAATACTTTTCGTCCTTTATTTCAAAAAGTATAAGAGATAGATGATAAGTTGGAACTGCAAAAATGTTCAGCATATCAAGATCTACCTACCCTGCAATTTTAAAGTAAATCCCATTTTCCCATTTTGGAGTTATTGCCCTTTTTTCATCAAATTTTCAAAATTTTAATACTTTTCGTCCTTTATTTCAAAAAGTATAAGAGATGGAAGTCAAGTTTAAACTGCAAAAATGTTCAGCATGTCAAGATCTACAAAAAAGTGCAACAGTTGAAAATGTCTGACAACTATGTGAAGAGTTCTTCCTCTTGGAATGCATTACTTTGTTGACTTTAACTGCTTTTGGTTGCTCAAATAATCAAAGGGAAGCAACTCTATTACAAAATGTGAAGTAGCAAAAGCTAAATTTTGAGACTCATTGGCATTTATGTTTTTTATAGCAATGTTGATAACATACATTAAAGGGGGAACGCTGCCCAAATTATTTTGGAGAGGGGTCAGCAATGACGAGGGCTACATTTCTTATTTTTTTATCAAGTTTTATTGACTGATGTTGTTATTATACCCAGGTGAGCTATACAGGCTACTGTGAGCCTCTAGTTTTCATCAAATTTTCAAAATTTTAATACTTTTCGTTTTTATTTCAAAAAGTATAAGAGATAGATGATCAATTGGAACTGCAAAAATGTTCAGCATATCAAGATCTACCTACCCTGCAATTTTAAAGTAAATCCCATAACCCATTTTGGAGTTATTGCCTTTTTTTCATCAAATTTTCAAAATTTTAATACTTTTCGCTCTTTATTTAAAAAACTATAAGAGATAGATGATAAGTTGTACAGCACAAATGTTCAGCATATTAAGATCTACCTACCCTGCAATTGTGAAGACAATATAATTATCCATGTTGGAGTTATTGCCCTTTTTTCATCAAATTTTCAAAATTTTAATACTTTTCGTCCTTTATTTCAAAAAGTATAAGAGATGGATGTCAGGTTTAAACTGCAAAAATGTTCAGCATGTCAAGATCTACAAAAAAAGTGCCACAGTTGAAAATGTCTGACAACTATGTGAAGAGTTCTTCCTCTTGGAATGCATTACTTTGTTGACTTTCACTGCTTTTGGTTGCTCAAATAATCAAAGGGAAGCAACTCTATTACAAAATGTGAAGTAGCAAAAGCTAAATTTTGAGACTCATTGACATTTATGTTTTTTTTAGCAATGTTGATAACATACATTAAAGGGGAAACGCTGCCCAAATTATTTTGGAGAGGGGTCAGCAATGACGAGGGCTACATTTCTTATTTTTTATCAAGTTTTATTGACTGATGTTGTTATTATACCCAGGTGAGCTATACAGGCTACTGTGAGCCTCTAGTTTTCATCAAATTTTCAAAATTTTAATACTTTTCGTTTTTATTTCAAAATAATAAGAGATAGATGATAAGTTGGAACTGCAAAAATGTGCAGCATATCAAGATCTACCTACCCTGCAATTTTGAAGTAAATCCCATTACCCATTTTGGAGTTATTGCCTTTTTCATCAAATTTTCAAAATTTTTATACTTTTCGTTTTTGTTTAAAAAAATATAACAGATAGATGATAAGTTTGAATTGCAAACATGTTCAGCATGATAAGATCTAACAACCCTGCAATTTTGAAGAAAATCTTATTACCCATCTTGGAGTCATTGCCCTTTTTTCATCAAATTTTCAAAATTTTAATACTTTTCGTTCTTTATTTAAAAAACTATCAGAAATAGATGATCAGTTGAAAGAGCACAAATGTTCAGCATATCAAGATCTACCTAACCTGCAATTGTGAAGACAATATAATTATCCATGTTGGAGTTATTGCCCTTTTTTCATAAAATTTTCAAATGCTAATACTTTTCGTCCTTTATTTCAAAAAGTATAAGAGATAGATGATAAGTTGGAACGGTAAAAATGTGCAGCATGTCAAGATCTACCTACCCTGCAATTTGGCAGTAAATCCCATAACCCATGTTGGAGTTATTGCCCTTTTTTCATCAAATTTTCAAATTTTACTAATTTTCGTTTTTTTATTTCAAAAAGTATAAGAGATAGATGATCAGTTGGAACTGCAAAAATGTTCAGCATGATAAGATCTACCATCCCTGCAATTTTGAAGAAAATCTGATTACCCATCTGGGAGTTATTGCCCTTTTTTATGAAATTTTCAAAATTTTAATACTTTTCGCTCATTATTTCAAACACTATAAGAGATAGATGATAAGTTGAACAGCACAAATGTTCAGCATATTAAGATCTACCTACTCTGCAATTGTGAAGACAATATAATTACCCATGTTGGAGTTATTGTCCTTTTTTCATCAAATTTTCAAAATTTTAATACTTTTCGTTTTTTATTTCAAAAAGTATAAGAGATAGATGATAAGTTTGAATTGAAAACATGTTCAGCATGATAAGATCTACCAACCCTGCAATTTTGAAGAAAATCTGATTACCCATCTGGGAGTTATTGCCCTTTTTTATGAAATTTTCAAAATTTTAATAATTTTAATTTTTTTATTTCAAAAACTATAAGAGATAGATAGTAGGTTGGAACTGCAAAAATGTTCAGCATATCAAGATCTACCTACCCTGCAATTTTGAAGTAAATCTTATTTTCCCATTTTGGAGTTATTGCCCTTTTTTCATCAAATTTTAAAATTTTTAATACTTTTCGTCCTTTATTTCAAAAAGTATAAGAGATAGATGTCAAGTTTAAACTGCAAAATGTTCAGCATATCAAGGTCTACAAAAAAGATCTAGAGTTGAAAATGTCTGACATGACATGACATGTCTTCTTGAAATGCATTTTTTTGTTGACTTTCACTGCTTTTGGTTACTCAAATAATCAAAGGGAAGCAACTCTATTACATATCTGATTACCCATCTCGGAGTTATTGCCCTTTTTAGCTCACCTTGCCAAAGGCCATGTGAGCTTTTGCCATCAAGTTTCGTCCGTCGACTGCAGAAACTTTGATGGAATGATCCTTGGATGGCCCCCTTCCAAAATTGTATCCCGTGATCCCGACTTCCATCCAAGATGGCCACCAAGCTAAAAATAGTAAAGAGGGGTATGCAATTTTAATTGTCCATTGCTGCTTTAGTACAAGTCAAAATGAGCTCAAATGTTAACTACAGCTACATGGCATGGATTAGTGTAACATATATTTTCTAGGGTTTTCTGTGAAATTTTTCTTTCAGCCGATTTATACCGATTATGCAAATTAGGCATATTTTGATAAAAGATCACATTTAAATCTTATTCTCTGAAACCGCTGAACCAAATTAAACCAAAGCTGGCAGGGATAGTCCCTGGGTGGGTCACTTTGGTGGACTGATCCTTGGATGGTCCCCTTCCAAAATTGTGTCCAGTGATGCCGTCTTCCAATAAAAATTAAAATACAAAAAGGGGGGGATGAAATTAAAAAAAAATCTTCTCCTCTGAAACTACTGAGCCAATCTCAACCAAACTTTGCTGAAATGATCCTTGGGTGGTCCCCTTCCAAAATTGTGTTCGACATTTCAGACCTCCGACCAAGCTGGCCGACCACAGCCGAACTTAATTCAACATAGGACCCTATGGGAAATTCCCATCAAAATATTCTTGTCTGAAACCATTTGCTCAATAAAAACTAAATTTTGATGAAATAGTCATTGGATGGTTCTCTTCCAAAAATGTGTCAGGCGATTCGGCCTTTCGAACAAGATGGCCCCCACAGTCGAACTTAGCTTAACATAGGAACCAGTTGCTCAATTGGAACGAAACTTTGATAAAATTTTCATTGGATGGTCCTCTTCCAAAATTGTGTCTGGTAGTCCCGCCCTCTGACCAAGATGGCTGCATAGCTGAACTTAGTTTAACGTAGATCCTATGGGAAATTCACATAAAAACCATATTGTCTGGAACCAGTAGCTCAATTAGAACCAAACCCTGATCGAATAGTCATTCGATGGTCCTTTCCAAAATTGTGCCCGGCAGTCACTCACTCCCACCAAGATGGCCACCACAGTACAGTTGCGTTGTTATTGAAGGCAGCTTTGATCCAGGTGAGCGTTTACAGGCTCCTGGGAGCCTATTTTTTCATCAATTTTTCACAATTTTAAAACTTTTCGTTTTTTATTTCAAAAACTATAAGAGATAGATGTTACGTTTAAATTGCAAAAATGTGCAGCATGTCAAGATCTACCTACCCTGCAATTTTGAAGTAAATCCCATTACCCATTTTGGAGTTATTTTCCTTTATTCATCAAATTTTCAAAATGTTAATACTTTTCGTCCTTTATTTCAAAACCTATAAGAGATAGATGTTAAGTTTAAACAGTAAAGATGTTCAGCATGTCCAAATGTACCTACATTGCAGCTTTGAAGTAAATTCCAGTACACATTTTGGAGTTATTGCCCTTTTTTCATTAAATTTTCACAATTTTTATACTTTTCGTTTTTTATTTCAAAAACTATAAGAGATAGATGTTAAGTTTAAATTGTAAAAATGTGCAGCATGTTGAGATCTACCTACCATGCAATATTTAGGTAAATTTCAATACCCATTTTGGAGTTATTGCCCTTTTTTCATCAACTCTCCAAAATTTTGATACTTTTAGTCTTGTATTTCAAAAACTATAAAAGATTGATGTTAAGTTTAAATTGCAAAAATGTGCAGCATGTCAATTTTGAAGAAAATCTGATTACCCATTTCGGAGTTATTTCCCTTTATTCATCAAATTTCCAAATGTTAATACTTTTCGTCGTTTTTTTCAAAAACTATAAGAGATAGATGTTAAGTTTAAACTTCAAACATGTTCAGCATGTCAAGATCTACATACCCTGCAATTTTGAAGTAAATTACATTACCCATTTTGGAGTTATTGCCCTTTTTCCATCGAATTGTCAAAATTTTAATACTTTTAATTTTTTATTTCAAAAACTATAAGGGATAGATGTTAAGATTAATTTCAAAAATAGGCAGCATGTCAATATCTACCTACCCTGCAATTTTGAAGTAAATCCCATTATTCATTTTGGAGTTATTGCCCTTTTTCATCACATTTTCACAATTTTAAAACTTTTTCGTTTTTTAGCTCACGTGGCCAAATGAGCTTTTGTCATGGGTAAGCGTCCGTCGTCCGTTCGTCCGTCCGTCCGTTAGCTTTTCACATTTAACTCTTCTGCTCTGAAACCGCTGAACAGATGTCAACCAAGCTTGCAATAAATGTTCATTCGATTGTTCTTTACCAGATTTGTGTTTTTAGTGTAGATCGGAAATTCAACATACTGTCAGGGCCAATAACGTGTTCTGATTGGTTGAAACCTTGAAAATCTTCTTGTCAGAAACCACTTAACCAATTGAATTGTGACTTTAAAGGAATGATCATTGGGTGGTCCTGTACTAAACTTGTGAATCATTTGCTGATAGGAAATTCAAGATGGCCGCCATTACTCGACTTAGTTTTAACATAGGACCCTATGGAAAAAATGTTTAAAAGTCTTCTCCTCTGAAACCAGCAAGTCAATTTAAAGCAAACATGGCATGAATGGTCCTTAGGTGGTCAACTTTCAAAATTATGTCCTTTGAACCCAACCTCCATCCAAGATGGCCACCATCAGTGGACATAGTTTTAACATAGGACCCTATGGGAAAATTGTTTAAAAGTCTTCTCCTCTGAAACCAGTCAGTCAATTTAAAGCAAACATTTCATGGATGGTCCTTGGTTAGTATACTTTTAAAATTGTGTCCGGTGACCACGTCCTCCATCCAAGATGGCTGCCATGAGCAGACATAGTTTTAATATAGAACCCTATGGGATCTGAATAGTAACTTAGATGTATTCGGCATGCAGACATTCTTAAGAGGACTTTGTTATGTCAGGTGCGCGATACAGGCTCACTTGAGCCTCTAGTTTTATAATAATTTCTTATCCATCCATAACATTTTTGTCTTTGGAGATAGGTCAATGATATTTGGTATGTGGGTGTATGCCCATAAGGCGGTGTGGCGCGTACCGTAGTGAACTTCGTAGGACATTGACCTTTGACCTCAAGGTCAAATAATTGTTTTTTAAATAATATTTTCTTGTCCGTCCATAACATTTTTTTTCGAGAGAGGTCAATGATATTTGGTATGTAGGTGTATGACCATAAGGCGGTGTGTCCGCTTACCGTAATGACCTTCATGGGACCTTGACGTTTCACCTCAAAGTAAAATAAATGTTTTTTAAATAGTATCGTGCAACTCATAATGTGTAACTTATTGTTGTACAGATGGCCGCATTAAGGGGAGACATCAGTTTTAGGTATACATCTAAAACAGTTCTTCCTAGTTTTACTCTTGAAACAGAAAATGTAGAGATTGATGACGCTACAAAAAAAAAATTGATGGCAGCCATTAACAGCTTGAATAGACTGATTTGTTACAAGGAATGGAGAAAGTATCCAGCGTGTCGTGTGGCATCTAGTTTTAATTATCTCATTGAACAGAAACAGAAAATGTTAATTTTATTAGAATTTGTGACGATTTTTTTTTTTATTTTGACAATAAAACTGAATTCTTGATGAACAGATCCCTTCAAGCTGAATGTCATCTTAAACAGAGAAAATAAATAGCAAGTGTGTCGTGTTGCATTTGTTTTAATCGTGTGATTGAACTGAATCAGAATATGTTAATTTGATCAAAATTTCTGACGAAAAATTATTTTTTATGTAACCGTGACAACTGAATTGTTTATAAAATACTCGTTTAATATAAAGTTGTGTTGTTTGTGAAGATTTAATGACAAAATGTCTGTTATTTACTGAGGAATTGTTTGTGTTTAAATATTGTTTTATATTTATTGTTTTAGGATAAGACACCTCTTCACAGAGCAGCAGAGTTGGGCAGAACACAGGTAGTAGACCTTCTGTTGAGGTCAGGAGCCTCACCGTCTGTAGTGGACAATCAGGTAATTAAACCCTCAGTAAAACTAAGACAATCAAATATTAAACTCTTCAAGTGACACATCATTGTCTCCCCTTCCTGACCATAACATTTTTGTCTTTCGTGATAGGTCAATGATATTTTGTATGTGGGTGTATGACCATAAGGCGGTGTTTCGCGTACCATAATGATCTTCGTGGGATCTTGACCGTAGACCTCAAGGTAAAATAATAGTTTTTTTATAAAATTTTCTAATCCATCCATAACATTTTTGTCTTTCGAGATAGGTCAATGATATTTGGTATGTGGGTGCATGATCACAAGGCGGTGTGTCGCGTGCCATAATGACCTTCGTGGGACCTTGACCATTGACATCAACGTCAAATAATTGTTTTTTTAAATATTATTTTCTTGTCTGGGCCATACAATTTTTGTCTTTCGAGATAGGTCAATGATATTTGGTATGTGGGTGCATGACCATAAGGCTTACGTAAAACTAAGACAATCAAATATTAAACTCTTCAAATGACACATGATTGTCTCCCCTTCCTGGCCACAACATTTTTGTCTTTCGAGATAGGTCAATGATATTTTGTATGTGGGTGTATGACCATAAGGCGGTGTTTCGCGTACCATAATGACATTCGTGGGATCTTGAACTTTTATCTCAAGGTCAAATAATTGTTTTTTAAATAGTATTTTCTTCTCCGGGCGATAACATTTTTTTCTTTCGAAATAGGTCAATGATATTTGGCATGTGGGTGCATGACCATACGGCGTTGTGTCGGGTGTGATAATAATCTTCTTGGGATCTTGACCTTTGACCTCAAGGTCAAATAATTGTTTTTTTAAATAGTATTTTCTTGTCTGGGCCATAACATTTTTGTCTTTCGAGATAGGTCAATGATATTTGGTATGTGGGTGCATGACCATAAGGCGGTGTATCCCCTTACCGTAATGACCTTCATGGGACCTTGACCTTTCACCTCAAAGTAAAATAAATGTTTTTTAAATAGTATCGTGCAACTCATAATGTGTAACTTATTGTTGTACAGATGGCCGCATTAAGGGGAGACATCAGTTTTAGGTATACATCTAAAACAGTTCTTCCTAGTTTTACTCTTGAAACAGAAAATGTAGAGATTGATGACGCTACAAAAAAAAAATTTGATGGCAGCCATTAACAGCTTGAATAGACTGATTTGTTACAAGGAATGGAGAAAGTATCAAGCGTGTCGTGTGGCATCTAGTTTTAATTATCTCATTGAGCAGAAACAGAAAATGTGAATTTTATTAGAATTTGTGACGATTTTTTTTAAAATTTTGACAATAAAACTGAATTCTTGATGAACAGATCCCTTCAAGTTGAATGTCATCTTCAACAGAGAAAATAAAATAGCAAGCGTGTCGTGTTGCATTTTGTTTTAATCGTGTGATTGAACTGGGTCAGAAAATGTTAATTTTATCAAAATTTTTCACCAAAAATGTTTTTTTTTTTATTTTGACAACAAAACTGAATTATTGATGAACAGATCCCTTCAAGTTGAATGTCATCTTAAACATATAAAATAAAACAGCAAGCGTGTCGTGTTGCATTTTGATTTAATCGTGTGATTGAACTGAATCAGGAAATGTTAATTTTATCAAAATGTGTGACGAAAATTGAGTTAATTCATGACAACGGAATTGTTTATAAATAAATATGTCAGTAAAACAGAGGAAACCTTTCTTGACGAATGTATATTTAAATGCAGAAAATAAAATATCAAATGTATCGTGTTGCATCTTGTTTTAATCGTGTGATTGAACTGAATCAGAAAATGTTAATTTTATCAAAATTTTTGACGAAAAATGTTTTTTTTTTATTTTGACAATAAAACTGAATTCTTGATGAACAGATCCCTTCAAGCTGAATGTCATCTTAAACAGAGAAAATAAATAGCAAGTGTGTCGTGTTGCATTTTGTTTTAATCGTGTGATTGAACTGAATCAGAATATGTTAATTTGATCAAAATTTCTGAAGAAAAATGATTTTTTTATGAAACCATGACAACTGAATTGTTTATAAAATACTCTTGTAATATAAAGTTGTTTTGTTTGTGAAGCTTTAATGACAAAATGTCTGTTATTTACTGAGGAATTGTTTGTGTTTAAATATTGTTTATATTTATTGTCTTAGGGTAGGACACCTCTTCACAGAGCAGCAGAGTGGGGCAGAATAGAGGTAGTAGACCTTCTGTTGAAGTCAGGAGCCTCACTGTCTGTAGTGGACTATCAGGTAATTAAACCTTCAGTAAAACTAAGACAATCAAGTATTAAACTCTTCAAGTGACACATCATTGTCTCCCCTTCCTGGCCATAACATTTTTGTCTTTCGTGATAGGTCTTAAACCTCATGTTCAAGTCATTGTTTTTTTAAATAGTATTTTCTTGTCCGAGCAATAACATTTTTGTCTTTCGTGATAGGTCAATGATATTTGGTATGTGGGTGCATGACCATAAGGTGGTGTGTCACGTACCATAATGACCTTTGTGGGACCTTGACGTTTGACCTCATGTTCAAGTCATTGTTTTTTTAAATAGTATTTTCTTATCCGGGCCATAACATTTTAGTCTTTTGAAATAGGTCAGTGATATTTGGTATATGGGTGTATGACCAAAACGCGGTGTGTAGTGTATCGTAATCATCTTAGTGTGACCTTGATCTTTGAACTGAAGGTAGAATAATTGTTTTTTTAATAGTATTTCCTTGTCCATCCATAACATTATTGTCTTTCGAGATAGGTCAATGATATTTGGTATGTGGGTGCATGACCATCAGGCGGTGTGTCCGCTTACCGTAATGACCTTCATGGGACCTTGACGTTTCACCTCAAAGTAAAATTAATGTTTTTTAAATAGTATTGTGCAACTCATAATGTGTAACTTATTGTTGTACAGATGGCCGCATTAAGGGGAGACATACATTTTTGGTATACATCTAAAACAGTTCTTCCTAGTTTTATTCCTGAAACAGAAATTGTAGAAATTGATGACGTTACAAAAAAATATGATTTGATGGCAGCAATTAACAGCTTGAATAGACTGATTTGTTACAAAGAATTGAGAAAGTATCAAGCGTGTCGTATGGCATCTAGTTTTAATTATCTCATTGAACAGAAACAGAAAATGTTAATTTTATTAGAATTTGTGACGAATTTTTTATTTTTTTATTTTGACAATAAAACTGAATCCTTGATGAAGAGATCCCTTCAAGATGAATGTCATCTTAAACAGAGAAAATAAATAGCAAGTGTGGCGTGTTGCATTTTGTTTTAATCGTGTGATTAAACTGAATCAGAAAATGTTAATTTTATCAAAATTTCTGACGAAAAATTATTTTGTATGTAACCGTGACAACTGAATTGTTTATAAAATACTCTTGTAATATAAAGTTATGTTGTTTGTGAAGATTTAATGACAAAATGTCTGTTATTTACTGAGGAATTGTTTGTGTTTAAATATTGTTTTATATTTATTGTTTTAGGGTGATAGACCTCTTCACAGAGCAGCAGAGTTGGGCAGAACAGAGGTTGTAGACCTTCTGTTGAGGTCAGGAGCCTCACCGTCTGTAGTGGACAATCAGGTAATTAAACCCTCAGTAAAACTAAGACAATCAAATATTAAACTCTTCAAGTGACACATCATTGTCTCCCTTTCCGGGCCATAACATTTTTGTCTTTCGTGATAGGTCAATGATATTTGGTATGTGGGTGCATGACCATAAGGTGGTGTGTCACGTACCATAATGACCTTTGTGGGACCTTGACCTTTGACCTCATGTTCAAGTCATTGTTTTTTTAAATAGTATTTTCTTGTCCGGGCCATAACATTTTAGTCTTTTGAAATAGGTCAGTGATATTTGGTATGTGGGTGTATGACCATAAGGCGGTGTGTAGTGTACCGTAATCATCTTCGTGGGACCTTGATCTTTGAATTCAAGGTAGAATAATTGTTTTTTTTAATAGTATTTCCTTGTCCATCCAAAACATTATTGTCTTTCGAGATAGGTCAATGATATTTGGTATGTGGGTGCATGACCATAAGGCGGTGTGTCGCGT
>MJUT01051967.1:58040-72102 GCA_002080005.1 Gigantidas platifrons
ATCTAAAACAGTTCTTCCTAGTTTTACTCCTGAAACAGAAAATGTAGAGATTGATGACGTTACAAAAAATATGATTTGATGGCAGCCATTAACAGCTTGAATAGACTGATTTGTTACAAGGAATGGAGAAAGTATCAAGCGTGTCGTGTGGCATCTAGTTTTAATTATCTCATTGAACAGAAACAGAAAATGTTAATTTAATTAAAATTTCTGACGAAAAATGTTTTTTTTTTTTGTTGACAAGAAAACTGAATTCTTGATGAACAGATCCCTTCAAGTTGAATGTCATCTTAAACAGAGAAAATAAATTAGCAAGCGTGTCGTGTTGCATTTTGTTTTAATCGTGTGATTGAACTGAATCAGGAAATGTTAATTTTATAAAAATTTGTGACAAAAATTGATTTTTTTATGAATTCATGACAACTAAATTGTTTATAAATAAAGATGTCAGTAAATCATATGAAACCTTTCTTGACGAATGTATATTTAAATGCAGAAAATAAAATATGAAATGTACCGTGTTGCATCTTGTTTTAATCGTGTGATTGAACTGAATCAGAAAATGTTAATTTTATCAAAATATTTGACGAAATTTTTTTTTTTTAATTTTGACAATAAAACTGAATTCTTGATGAACAGATCCCTTCAAGTTGAATGTCATTTTAAACAGAGAAAATAAATAGCAAGAGTGTCGTGTTGCATTTTCCTTTAATCATGTGATTGAAATGAATCAGAAAATGTTAATTTTATCAAAATTTCCGACGATAAATGATTTTTTATGTAACCATGACAACTGAATTGTTTATAAAATACTCTTGTAATATAAATTTGTATTGTTTGTGAAGATTTAATGACAAAATGTCTGTTATTTACTGAGGAATTGTTTGTGTTTAAATATTGTTTTATATTTATTGTTTTAGGATAAGACACATCTTCACATAGCAGCAGAGTGGGGCAGATCAGAGGTAGTAACCCATCTGTTGAAGTCAGGAGCCTCACCGCCTGTAGTGGACAATCAGGTAATTAAACCCTCAGTAAAACTAAGACAATCAAATATTAAACTCTTCAAGTGACACATCATTGTCTCCCCTTCCGGGCCATAACATTTTTGTCTTTCGTGATAGGTCAATGATATTTGGTATGTGAGTGCATGATCATAAGGCGGTGTGTCGCGTACCATAACGACCTTCGTGGGACCTTGAACTTTGACCTCAATGTCAAATAATTGTTTTTTAATTAGTATTTTCTTGTCCGAGAAATAACATTTTTGTCTTTCGAGATAGGTCAATGATATTTGGTATGCGGGTGCATGACCATAAGGCGGGTGTCGCGTACCATAATGACCTTCGTGGGACCTTGAACTTTGATCTCAAGGTCAAATATTTCTTTTTTAAATAGTATTTCCTTGGCAGTGCCATAACATTATTGTTTTTCGTGATAGGTCAATGATATTTGGTATGTGGGTGCATGATCATCAGGCGGTGTGTCGCGTACCATAACGACCTTCGTGGGACCTTGACCTTTCACCTCAAGGTCAAATAATTGTTTTTAAATAGTATTTTCTTGTCCGGGCCATAACATTTTTGTCTATCGAGATTGGTCAATGATATTTGGTATCTGTGTGCATGACTGTAAAGCGGTGTGTCGTTTTCCATAATGAACTTCGTTGGACCTTGACCTTTGACCTCAAGGTCAAATAAACGTTTTTAGCTCACCTGACCCGAATGGTCATGTGAGCTATTGTCATCACTTTGAGTCTGTCGTCCGTCGTTCGTCGTAAACTTTTTCAAAAATCTTCTCCTCTGAAACTACCAGACCAATTGGAACCAAACTTTGTCTGATTCATCACTAGGGTTTCTAGTTTCAAAATTGTGTCCGGTAAAGCAGTGCACCAATCAACATGGCATCTGTTACTAAAAATAGAACATATGGTAAAATTGCGCGTTTTTGGTAATAACTCAAAAACCGTCAATAATATCAGAAATATGACTGAATTAATAATGATCAGCACGACAAGATCTAATTACCCTGAAATTTTGAAGAAAATCTGATTACCCATCTTGCAGTTATTGCCCTTTTTTCGTCAAATTTTAAAATGTTTAATACTGTCCGCTCTTTATTTCAAAAACTATAAGAATTAGATGATAAGTTGAAGCTGCAAAAATGTGCAGCATATCAAGGTCTACCTAACCTGCAATTTTGATGTAAATCCCATTACCCAGTTTGGAGTTATTGCCCTTTTTTCATGAAATTTTTAAAATTTTATAACTTTTCGCTCTTTATTTCAAAAACCATAAGAGATAGATGATAAGGTGAAACAGCAAACATGTGCAGCATAACAAGATCTATCTACCCTGCAATTTTGAAGTAAATCCCATTACCCACTTTGGAGTTATTGTCCTTTTTTCATGAAATTTTCAAAATTCTAATACTTTTCGCCCTTTATTTCAAAAATTATAAGAGATAGATATCAGGTTTAAACTGCAAAAATGTTCAGTATGTCAAGATCTACTAAAAAGATCCACAGTTGAAAATGTCCGACAACTATGTGAAGAGTTATTCCTCTTGAAATGCATTTTTTTTTGCTTGACTTTCATTGCTTTTTGTTACTCAAATAATCAAAGGGAAGCAACTCTATTACAAAATGTGAAGTAGCAAAAGCTAAATTTTGAGACTCATTGACATTTATGTTTTGCATAGCAATGTTGCTAACACACATTAAAGAGGGAACCCTAGCCCAAATTATTACGGAGACGTGGTCGGCAATGGGGCTACATTTGTTATTTTCTATCAAGTTTTATTGACTGATGTTGTTATTATACCCAGGTGAGCAATACAGGCTCCTGGGAGCCTCTAGTTTAAATAGTATTTTCTTGTCCGGGCCATAACATTTTTGTCTTTCGAGATAGGTCAATGATATTTGGTATGTGGGTGCATGACTATAAGGCAGTGTGTCACGTACCATAATGACCTTCGTGGGACCTTGACCTTTGACCGCAAGGTGAAATAATTGTTTTTTTAAATAGTATTTTGTTGTTCGGGCCATAACATATTTGTCTTTAGCGATAGGTCAATGATATTTGGTAGGTTTGTGTATGACCATAAGGCAGTGTGTCGTGTACTGTAATCATCTTCGTGGGACCTTGATCTTTGACCTCAAGGTAAAATAATTGTATTTTAAATAGTATTTTCTTGTCCATCCATAACATTTTTTTCGAGATAGGTCAATGATATTTGGTATGTGGGCGTATGACCATAATGTGGTGTGTCGCGTACCGTAATGACCTTCGTGTGACCTTGACCTTTGACATCAAGGTTCAATAATTGTTTTTTAAATAGTATTTTCTTGTCTGGGCCATAACATATTTGTCTTTAGCGATAGGTCAATGATATTTGGTATGTTTGTGTATGACCATAAGGCAGTGTGTCGTGTACTGTAATCATCTTCGTGGGACCTTGATCTTTGACCTCAAGGTAAAATAATTGTTTTTTAAATAGTATTTTCTTGTCCATCCATAACATTTTTTTCGAGATAGGTCAATGATATTTGGTATGTGGGCGTATGACCATAATGTGGTGTGTCGCGTACCGTAATGACCTTCGTGTGACCTTGACCTTTGACATCAAGGTCCAATAATTGTTTTTTAAATAGTATTTTCTTGTCTGGGCCATAACATTTTTGTCTTTCGAGATAAGTCAATGATATTTGGCATGTGGGTGCATGACCATAAGGCGGTGTGTCCGCTGACCGTAATGACCTTCATGGGACCTTGAACTTTCACCTCAAAGTTAAATAAATGTTTTTTAAATAGTATCGTGCAACTCATAACGTGTAACTTATTGTTGTACAGATGGTCGCATTAAGGGGAGACATAAGTTTTAGGCATACATCTAAAGCAGTTCTTCATAGTTTTACTCCTGAAACAGAAAATGTAGAGATTGATGACGTTACAAAAAATATGATTTGATGGCAGCCATTAACAGCTTGAATAGACTGATTTGCTACAAGGAATGGAGAAAGTATCAAGCATGTCGTATGGCATCTAGTCTTAATTATCTCATTGAACAGAAACAGAAAATGTTAATTTTATTAGAATTTGTGACGATTTTTTTTTTTTTATTTTGACAATAAAACTGAATTATTGATGAACAGATCCCTTCAAGATGAATGTCCTCTTAAACAGAGAAAATAAATTAGCAAGCGTGTTGTGTTGCATTTTGTTTTAATCGTGTGATTGAACTGAATCAGGAAATGTTAATTTTATAAAAATATGTGACGAAAATTGATTTTTTTATGAATTCATGACAACTGAATTGTTTATAAATAAAGAAGTCAGTAAAACAGATGGAACCTTTCTTGACGAATGTATATTTAAATGCAGAATGCAGAAAATAAAATATGAAATGTATCGTGTTGCATTTTGTTTTAATCGTGTGATTGAACTGAATCAGAAAATGTTAATTTTATCAAAATTTCTAACGAAATTTTTTTTTTTTTATTTTGACAATAAAACTGAATTCTTAATTAACAGATCCCTTCAAGTTGAATGTCATCTTAAACAGAGAAAATAATTAGCAAGTGTGTCGTGTTGCATTTTGTTTTAATCGTGTGATTGAACTGAATCAGAAAATGTTAATTTTATCAAAATTTCCGACGAAAAATTATTTTTTATGTAACCATGACAACTGAATTGTTTATAAAATACTCTTGTAATATAAAGTTGTATTGTTTGTGAAGATTTAATGACAAAATGTCTGTTATTTACTGAGGAATTGTTTGTGTTTTAATATTTAAATATTGTTTTATATTTATTGTTTTAGGGTCGAACACCTCTTCACTGGGCAGCAGCGAGTGACAATACACAGGTAGTAGACCTTCTGTTAAAGTCAGGAGCCTCACTGTCTGTTGTGGACAATCAGGTAATTAAACCCTCAGTAAAACTAAGACAATCAAATATTAAACTTTTCAAGTGACACATCATTGTCTCCCCTTCCGAGCCATAACATTTTTGTCCTCAAGGTCAAATAATTGTTTCTTAAATAGTATTTTCTTGTCCGAGTAATACATTTTTTGTCTTTCGCGATAGGTCAATGATATTTGGTATGTGGGTGCATGACCATCAGGCGGTGTGTCGCGTACCACAACGACCTTCGTGGGACCTTGACCTTTGACCTCAAGGTCAAATAATTATTTTTTAATTAGTATTTTCTTGTCCGAGAAATAACATTTTTGTCTTTCGAGATAGGTCAATGATATTTGGTATGCGGGTGCATGACCATAAGGCGGTGTGTCGCGTACCATAATGACCTTCGTGGGACCTTGAACTTTGATCTCAAGGTCAAATAATTCTTTTTTAAATAGTGTTTCCTTGGCAGTGCCATAACATTATTTTCTTTCGAGATAGGTCAATGATATTTGGTATGTGCGTGCATGACCATAAGGCAGTGTGTCGGGTGCCATAATGATCTTCGTGGGACCTTCACATTTGACCTAAAGGTCAAATAATTGTTTTTTTTTAATAGTATTTTCTTGTCCTTGCCATAACATTTTTGTCTTTCATGATAGGTCAATGATATTTGGTTTGTGGGTGTATGAACATAAGGCAGTGTATCGTGGGACTTTGACCTCTGACGTCAAGGTCAAATAATTATTTTTAGCTCACCTGACCCGAAGGGTCATGTGAGCTATTGCTATCACTGGGCGTCCGTCGTCCGTCGTCCGTCTGTCGTCCGTCTGTCGTTAGCTTTTTTGCATTTTAATCAACTCCTCTAAAACCACTGTGCCAATTTGAACCAAACTTTGGTGGAATGGTCCTTGGGTGGTCACCTTTACGACGACCCCGGCTGCCAACCAAGATGGCCACCGTTACTAAAAATAGAAAATTCAACAAAAAATCACTTAAAAATTATCTCCTCTGAAACAGCTGGGCCAATTGGGCCCAAACATTGGTGGAATGGTCTTTAGGTGATCCCCTTTCAGAATTTTGTCCGACGACCTGGCCGCCAGCTAAGATGTCAGCCATTACTAAAAGTAGAAAATTTGGCAAAAAATGACTTAAAGATGATCTTCTCTGAAACCCCTGGGTCAAATTGGCCCAAACTATGGTGAAATGGTCTTTAGATGGTCCCCCTTCAGAATTATATCCGACAACCCCGCCCGCCAAAGAAGATGGCGGCCATTGCAAAAAATAGATGATTCGCCAAAATGCACTTAAGGTGGTACCTTACACTTTAGGTAAAATTTCATCTGCTTGTTTAATTTTCTTAATTTTTTGGCAGTGTTTTTGAATATATCCACTGTAATAAATATCAAAATTTTAACAAATTCCAACCAACAGACTCAGAGCTATCAATTCAATAGCCACATAGCAGCTTTTCTCTCTGTGATTTTGATCACTGACATGCTTGAAATCTGCTTACAAACATCATAACGTTCAACTGATTTTAAAGAGTTATCTCCCTGTATTGTTAGGTACCACCTTAATAATTATCTCCTCTGAAACTGCTGGGCCAACTTTGAGCCAGGTGAGCGATTACAGGCTCCTAGGAGCCTCTAGTTGTGTATGCAGCATTTATTATTTAACTGATGTTGGTGATTTTTTCTTTCTGTTCAGTTTATACAATTCTCTTTATGTAGTATTCAATAGAGTGTGTATGGTTACTATTCTTCCTAAGAGATAATCAGATTTGATCCAATCCCCAAAAATTTCATATCTTGATAATGTTATTGTTTTCCCTTTAAGCTCCTTAAAAAATGTCTGGTTGTGTTTTATCAAACAGATTTGAACTAACACGTGTAGCTTTCATATAAAACTGATCAAAGAGAACCAATAGGATAATTAAACACTCAAAATAATAGCATGTTTTATTTGAAGTCAAATTTGTCAGCAGTTTTTTCAATGAATTCCTTTTCAGCAGATGTGTTGCAACTTTTTCCGTTTTCAACTAAGGCTGTCACGGTTATCCGTGTAACCGTCGGCGGTTAGATTTCAAATACTATCCGTTTAAAGAATTAGTGAACGGTTAACCGAAATGTATGCGTGTATACGAGATCAAGGGTAACATACGGTCAAGTAAAAGTACAGTAACATCGGTAAAACAAAAAATCAATAACAATCTGAATTGAGATTAAACAACATTGAGACGGTCCCTTTTGTTAGCTCACCTGACCCGAAGGGTCATGTGAACTATTGATATCACTGGGCGTCCTTCGTCCGTCGACCGTCGTCCGTCTGTCGTTAGCTTTTTGCATTTTAATCAACTCCTCTAAAACCACTGGGCCAATTTGAACTAAACTTTGGTGGAATGGTCCTTGGGTGGTCCCCTTTCAGAATTGTGTCCGATAATCCCCCCGCTACCAAGATGGCCACCGCTACTAAAAATAGAACATTTAGCAAAAAATCACTTAAAAATTATCTCCTCTGAAACTGCTGCGCCAATTGGGCCCAAACTATGGTGGAATGGTTCTTCGGTCATCCCCTTTCAGAATTCTGTCCGTTGAACTCGATGGCCAACCAAGATAGCTTCCGTTACTACAAATAGAAAATTCGGCAAAAAATCACTTAACAATTATATTCTCTGAAACTGCTGGGCCAATTGGGCCGAAACTATGGTGGAATGGTCTTCAGATGGTCCACTTTCATAATTGTGTCCGACGACCCCGGCCACCAACCAAGATGGCCACCGTTACTAAAATAGAAAATTTGGCAAAGAATCACTTAAAAATTATCTCCTCTGAAACTGCTGGGACAATTGGGCCCAAACTATGGTGGAATGGTATTTAGGCCATCCAATTTTAACTAAACTTTAGTGGAATGGTCCTTGGGTGGTCCCCTTTCAGAATTGTGTCAGACAATCCCCCCTACCAACCAAGATGGCTGTCGTTACTAAAAATAGGAAAGTCGGCCAAAAATCACTTACAAATTATCTTCTCTGAAACTGTTGGGCCAGTTGGGTCCAAACTATGGTGGAATGGTCTTCAGATGGTCCTCTTTGAGAATTGTGCCCGATAACCCCTGCCTCCAACCAGGATAGCCACCGTTACTAAAAATATCAAATTTGGCAAAAATTCACTTAAAAATTATCTCCTCTGAAACTACGGGGCCAATTGGGGCCAAACTATGGTGGAATGGACTTTAGGTGACCATCTTTCAGAATTGTGTCCGACGACCCCGGCCGCCAACCAATATGGCCACCGTTAGTAAAAATAGAAAATTCAGCAAAAAGTCACTTAAAAATTATCTGCTCTGAAACTGCTGGGCCAATTGGACCCAAACTATGGTGAAATGGTCTTTAGATGGTCTACCTTTAGAATTATATCCGACAACCCAGCCCGTCAAAGAAGATGGCAGCCATTGCTAAAAATAGAAGATTCGGCAAAATGCACTTAAAATGTATCTCCTCTGAAACTGTTGGGGCAACTTTGAGCCCGATGAGCGATCACAGGCTCCTAGGAGCCTCTAGTTCATTACCCAATCAAATGTTTAACAAACATCAGGTCATCAGGTGAACAGTGTATCCCAATACACAACTTGGACAATAAATATGTACGTTGGGCACTGACGTTTTACGAGAAGAGCTCAGAGTTTGAGAGTAATTTTTATTTCATATTCCTGACAAAACCATCACTGTAAATCATAGATCTTATCACGTTTTACATGTCAATGGAAGTTAATTCAATAATGTCGGAGTTTACATCGGACACAAAATTGCTTCCATGTACACATTTATAAAGACAATTGTAGCATATCAAAATTGTTCTTGTCCTTTCATGGGTGTGATTTTAAGTCTTAAAGCTCGAGATCTTCCACAAAAAAGCCAAAAACACCGACTTGTCAGTAAAACCGTTCGTTCACAATCACAATAGCTGCATGCTTCACATGAGGCTTATCAATTACCGTTTAAACGGGATCGGTTCGGTTAATGAAGGTCGGTTAAACGGATAGTGATTTTGATAACCGTGACAGCCTTACTTGGCGTCCGTCGTCGTCCGTCGTTTCTTTTCACATTTCAATATTCTCCTCAGAAACCACTGAGCCAAATGTAACCAAACTTGGCAGGAATGTGCATCAGGAGGTCCTCTATAAAATTATGTTTTTCGTTTCGATCAGGAATTCAACATGGCGGCCAGGGCCAATAATGTGTTTTGATTGGCTCAATTTTCAAGGATCTTCTTGTCAGAAACTACACAGCCAAAATTATGTTTTTGGTGCAGATCCAAAATCCAAGATGGCCGCCACAGCAGGATGAAATTTAACATTGGACCCTATTGTAAATACTTTCAACGATCTTCTTCTCAGAAGCCACAATGTCAATAAAAGAGATCACTTGCAGAAATGTTCCTAGGATGGTCCTCTACCAAAATTGTGTTTTTGGTGCTGATCTGAAATCCAAAATGGCCGTCACTGCGGGACAAAGTTTAACATTTGACCCTATGAGAAATACCTTCAAAATCTGTTTTCTGTGGAAAGAAAGATAACTCCAATTTAATCTGTGGAAAGAGAGATCACTCTATTTAAATATTGACATAATTTACTTTAGTATAATACAGTTAAAATGAATCTGTATAAAAAAATGTGATCGAGATACCCACCCTAAACGGTATGTATTTATGATCAGGGTGACTAGGCAAATTAAATGCCTTATAGCTCAGGCCCCCGGGGGAGGGGGTCATACCACACCCCCTAATTGAAGTGAATTTTTAATGGTTGAGATCCCTACCCTTAAACCATATCTATTTATGATCAGGGTGACTAGGCAAATTAAATGCTTTATAGCTCAGGCCCCGGGTGGTCATACACCACCCCCTACCTGAAGTAAACTTTTTAATGGTTGAGATCCCCACCCCTAAACCATATATATGCATGATCAGGGTGATTAGGCAAATTAAATGCCTTATAGCTCAGGCCATAGGGTCATCCCCAACGCCCTACCTGAAGTGAACTTTGTATTGGTTGAGATCCCCACCCCTAAGCCATACATATTTATGATCAGGGTGACTAGGCAAATTAAATGCATTATAGCTCAGGCTCGGGGGTCATCCCCAACTCCTACCTGAAGTGCACTTTTTAATGGTCGAGATCCCCACCCCTAAACAATATATATTCATGATCAGGGTGACTAGGCAAATTAAATGCCTTATAGCTATGGCCTTGGGGGTCATACCCCACCCCTTACCTGAAGTTAACTTTTTAATGGTTGCGATCCCTACCCCTAAACCATATATATTTATGATCAGGGTGTGTAGGCAAATGAAACGCCTTATAGATCACGCCCCGGGGGTCATACCCCACCCCCTAGCTGAGGTAAGCTTTTAATGGTTGAGATCCCCACCCCTAAACAATATATATTTATGATCAGGGTGACTAGGCAAATTAAATGCCTTATAGCTCTGGCCTTGGGGGTCATACCCCACACCTTACCTGAAGTTAACTTTTTAATGGTTGAGATCCCTACCCCTAAACCATATATATTTATGATCAGGGTGTGTAGGCAAATGAAACGCCTTATAGATCAGGCCCCGGGGGTCATACCCCACCCCCTACCTGAAGTGAACTTTTTAATGGTTGAGATCCCCACCCCTAACCCATATATATTTATGATCAGGGTGACAGGGCAAATTAAATGCCTTATAGCTCAGGCACCGGGGGTCATTTCCCACTCCTACCTGAGGCGAACCTTTTAGCTCACCTGACCCAAAGGATCATGTGAGCTTTTGTCATCACTTTGCGTCTGTCGTCGTCGTCGGCGTCGTCGTCGTCGTCGTCCGCGTCTGTAAACTGTTCATACTTTCATCTTTATCTTTGAAACTACTGAACAGATTTGGACCAAACTTAGCAGGAATATTCATTGGGAGGTCCTCTACCAAATTTGTTATTTTGGTTTAGATCGGAAATCCAACATGGCTGCCAGGGCCAATAATGTGTTCTGATTGGTTGAAACTTTGAAAATCTTCTTGTCAGAAACTACTCAACCGATGGAAGTGTAACATTATAGAAATGATGACTGGATGGTCCTCTACTAAATTTCTATGTTTGTGCCGATCGCATATCCAAGATGGCCGCCATGACATGACTTAGTTTTAACATTGGACCCTTTGGGAAAAATGTTGAAATTTGTTTTCCTCTGAAACCAGTGAGTCAATTTAAAGCAAACATGGCATGAATGGTCCTTAGGTGGTCAACTTTCAAAATAATGTCATGTGACCCCGATCTCCATCCAAGATGGCCGCCGTCAGTGAACATAGTTTTAACAAAGGACCCTATGGGAAACATGTTTAATTTTTTTCCCTCTGAAACCAGTAAGCCAATTTAAATCAAACATGGCATGAATGGTCCTTAAATGGTCAACTTTCAAAATTATATCCAGTGACCCAGATCTCCATCCAAGATGACCGCCATCAGCGGACATAGTTTTAACATAGGACCCAGTGGGACATTTTTTTTTTAAATCTTCTCCTCTGAAACCAGTAAACCAAAATAGCAAACATGTCATCGGTGGTCCTTAGGTGGTCAACTTCCAATATTGTGTTCAGTGACCCCAATCTCGGTCCAAAATGGCCACCGTCAGCGGACATAGTTTTAACATAGGACCCAATGGGAATTTTTTTTAAAAGTCTTCTCCTCTGAAACCAGTCAGCGAATTTAAAGCAAACATGGCATGGATGTTCCTTGGGTAGTATATACTTTCAAAATTGTGTCCGGTGACCCCAACCTTCATCCAAGATGGCTGCCATGAGCAGATATAGTTTTAGCATAGAACCCTATGGGATTTGAATAGTAACTTAGATGTATTCGGCATGCAGACATTCATAAGAGGACATATTTATGTCAGGTGAGCGATACAGGCTCACCTGAGCCTCTAGTTAATGGTTGATATCCCTTCCCCCAAATCATATATATTTATGATCGGGGTGAATAGATAAATTAAATGCCCCAAGAGTTGAGGCCCGAGGTCATCCCCATCCCCTACCGGAATATTTTTTTATAGCCGAGTATAAATCAAGACCAAATGATTTTGACTTGCAACTCGTTTTGGTTAGTAATGTCCGAAGGGACAAGTTAAAAAATGTTTAATGTAGAGGCCTGTGGGAAGCACCTATAGGCTATGGAAAGTTCTGTATTAAGTTTCTTCAGAGCAGAATACAAGGTCAGCGACACAGGCTCGGCTCAGTGCTGAGCCTCTAGTTTCATCAAAATTTCAAAATTTTAATACTTTTCGTCCTTTATTTCAAAAACTATAAGAGATAGATGTTAGGTTTAAATTACAAAATTGTGCAGCATGTCAAGATCTACCTACCCTGCAATTTTGAAGTAAATCCCATTACCCAATTTTCGAGTTATTGCCCTCTTTTCATCAATTTTTTAAAATTGTAATACTTTTCATCTTATATTTCAAAAACTATAAGAGATAGATGTTAAGATTTAATGCAAACATGTTCAGCATGTCAAGATCTACATACCCTGCAATTTTGAAGTAAATCTGATTACCCATCTTGGAGTTATTGTCCTTTTTTCATCAATTTTTTTTTTATTTTAATACTTTTCATCTTATATTTCAAAAACTATAAGAGATAGATGATAATTTTAAACTGCAACCATGTTCAGTATGTCAAGATCTATCGACCAAGATGGCCCCACAACCGAACTTAGCCTAACATAGGACCATATGGGAAATTCACATACAAATCTTCTTGTCTGGAACCAGTTGCTCAATTGGAACCAAACTTTGATAAAATATTCATTGGATGGTCTTCTTCCAAATTTGTGTCTGGTGGTCCCACCCTCTGACCAAGATGGCTGCACAGCTGATCTTAGTTTAACATAGAGCCAAGATGGCCACCACAGTGAAGTTGCGTTGTTATTGAAAGCAGCTTTGAATCAGGTGAGCGATTACAGGCTCCTGGGAGCCTCTAATTTTAAGTCTTAAAGTTCGAGATCTTCCACAAAAAAGCCGAAAACACAGACTTTACAGTAAAACCATTCTTTCACAATCACAATAGCTGCATGCTTCACATGAGGCTTTTCAATTACCGTTTACACGGGATCGGTTCGGTTAATGAAGGTCGGTTAAGCGGATAGTGATTTTGCTAACCGTGACAACCTTATTTTCAACATACAAATGTGTAAAAAAAAGGTAACTAACACTCAAAATATTTATTTTATGTTTACTTGTTAATCAGATTTGACTTAGCTCAAAGTTGGTTGTGACTACAGCTATCTTGCATTTGTATATCAACACATATACATCATATTCTGAGGTTTCAAATAATAATAACATATTTCATCTTACACTTTTAAAACGGTTAGAATAATCAGACTTTGATGGTGGTTTCTAAGTTTGTAGAACTAAATAATGACAAAGTGTTACTATAGGATTTGATGATGTTGTTTTAGCATGTCCCAAGTGTTTGCCAGAAATTGTTTTCTTCCAGTGAAGTAATGAACTGAAGGTAATGGATTGTTTACGCGTTGTTAATGATGCATGTCACATTCTCAGATTTCAGGATAGACTGCATTACAAATATTTGCAGGTTTGTAATAATTATGAGCAGGCCTAGGTGCGACTTGAGAAGCAAGCGATATATAGGCTAGTCATAGCGTCATACGACTTTCGAGCGGAGATAAGGTTATTGTTATGGGTTGTTGTGTTTATAGCTGCGGAACCGTAGCCCTTATGGTCCTTGGCCAGTTTTCTGATATTTGCAGACCGGACATATCAGAAAACTGGCCAAGGCCAATAAGGGCTACGGTTCCGCAGTTAGGTGTTTAACGCCACTTTCAACATTATTTTAGCTATATTGTGACGGCCAGTTTTATTGGTGGAGGAAACAGCAGTATCTGGAGAAAACCACCGATCTGTGTCACGAGTCAATGACAAACTTTATCACATAATGTGGTATCACGTACACCCGCCATGAGTTGGATTTAAACTCACAACGCTAGTGGTGATAGGCACTGATTGCACAGGTGGTTGTAAATCCAACTACCATATGATCACGACCATGACGGCCACTCAATACGGAAATTACAATGTATATTTAATGTATAGACACCAAAAGACA
>MJUT01051977.1:3286-20734 GCA_002080005.1 Gigantidas platifrons
TCAGCATCAAGAAGAAAAGTAATAAATTTCACACCTTAAACAACCATAACTTGGAAAACGTATCATCAAATCCATATCTAGGACTACAAATCCAAGAAGACCTAAAATGGAAAGAACATATTACGAACGTAACTAAAAAAGCTAATTCCACACTAGGATTTTTACGGCGAAATTTACAACACTGCCCTAAAGATTGCCGAAAAATAGCTTACATAGCATTAGTTAGATCAATAATGGAGTATGGATCAGTCATCTGGGATCCGTACAGCAAAACCGAAATAGACAAACTAGAAAGTATACAAAGAAGAGGGGCCAGGTTCATCTGTAAGGACTATAAATCAAGAGATGACGGGTGTGTAACCAGAATGCTAAAAGAGCTCGATTTACCAACACTCCAAACTAGAAGGCAACAACAACGCCTAATCTTCTTTTTCAAAGTGGTTGAGGGGCAGATACCAGCATTACCAGCTGAGGACTTTATCAAAACACACAAACCCAAAAGACAAATCAGAGCGAAAGCCTACAAAGACCACGAAACAACCAATATAATAGACAAACAAGTTAGGAACAATTCTAAAGCAGTCGTGGTACCAGCAGTAAAAACCGACCAATACAAGAGCTCATTTTTTATAAAGACTGCTATAGACTGGAACCACCTAGAGGACAACACCGTTTGCGCCAAAACCGTGGAAGGGTATAAGTCCGCGCTACTAGCTAAGCGCCACTAAACTGGCGCTCTCTTCCGTTACATCAAAGCCCAGTGGGTAACTGTAACGTAACCATACAGATACAGATACAGAAAAGCGGGAAATACTGGTAAAAAACGCGGGAAATTATCTCCCTTTCATTTTCGGTTCACGACTTCCGGTTCAGGTTACGGTGACGTCATTTCCGGTCACTTCCGGTCACGTCATTTACGTTGACTTCACCATCCACATCACAATCCACTACTAATGCGATTTGAGCTGTCGCTCTATACTACTAACGAGTTTACCCAATTTTCCTATTACAACACTAGTGGCACCTGTCGCCTTGATCTAGTTACAAACCCGGAAAAAGTCGGAGTCGGAATGAGGAAAGGACCGGGAAGTGTTTACGCTAAGTGGAACATATCCGTGGTCATTTGTGACACACATATTCCATAACGGTTAACCAAGTCATGGTGGCGACCGTAAAAGTGATGACTTCAACTTTGCCAAAGGTAACCCTTGGTTCAGTAGCTTCCTTGTTAGAGCAACCCTCTATCAAGGAAATCCTGATGGGAACCACAAGCTCTGGAATATCGTATCATCTGACAGATATATACTCCATATGCAACTGCTGCTGGAATGTTGCTACATATAAATGGAAAGTTCTCAATGGGAAAATTTATATCATCTCTTTTGTCGTAAAGTTTCGTTCTTAACCGACCCTCACTGTCGATTTCGAGGTGTAGATCAAGGTGAACATGTGAACACTATATAAAGTTTACACTTGTGACATACACTTTTGTATAAGAAAGTGAGTATGAACTCACTTAAGCGCAATTTATTTTGCCTTGAAACTTTAACCTACATTTACGTAAATATTACCTGGAAAATGGTGCAAATGAAATATAACCTTGTGACGCAAATGCAATATTGCATTTTTCAAAAATTAGTGCATATGCAATAAGCCCCTCTCTAAGTTAACAGTTTATTGACTAGATATTGACACTGTGATTGGCGAGTGGACGTCAAGATTTCAAGATTCTTTATTTCTCATAAAACCACAGTTTAAACAGTGGTACAAGTTACAAAAATCAATAACAGTAAAATTAGTACAATATTTTAACAATGATGATGTACATATACAATAGTCAACAATACTGACACCTTTACAATTAGTTCTACCTTCTCATTTGTCATCACCAAGCCGACCATTCAAGATAAAAAAGTTATTTCCCTTACAAAAGTCTAGCATTTTTTCCCGTACCCATTCTTAACTTTATTCGTATTACTCCTTTTAGGTTGAATTTTTAACTGGTCAAGGTGTAAATTTCATTTTCTAAATATTCACCAGTATCATCCCCTTCACTTCTTTCATTTACTAGTATAAATTCGTCGTCGTCAGAAGTCCGTCCACTAAAATCGCCCAGCAGGGTCATACAATTATAGTTTCATGAAATATTTATGTATTCGTTTTCTAGTTGAATAAATTAATCAGGAGAGGAATACGACGTATTTTCTGGAGGGATATATATATATATATGATTCTTTCGGCAAACTGAAGGTCACCACAATTGACCATAACCCCAAGTGGGATGACAAAAGCAGAGAGGAAAGGGAAAGCTTCTGGTTTAGAAAACTTAAGACCTTATCACCGAATGGAATCAATGAGAGAAACAATAATATCCTTTCTTGACTCCTATTTTTGTTGGTCTCCTCCAGTCTTATTGGAACATGCAGTTTGCTCAATCGGCCCATAGTATATATTCCACACTTTGGTCGGCCGTTATTGTGATTGAGTTTGGGTATCATACCGTTTTCAAAAATATTTTTGACAAATAATATTTTTGACAGTTCTTTTTGATACATCTACCAATAATGTCTCATTTTTATTTTTATTTCTAATTTAGGATTTATTTAAATGAGTAGCCCTATTGTATATTTATATTATTGTTATTGTACTCTCATTAATTTAAATGTAGTATTTCAATTCTTTTATGTATGTAATTTCATATGTGCAATTTCTGGTTCTTTTGTCCCGTACATGGCGGTCAAAAACTTTTTTTGAAATTAAGACGCCATATTGGTTCTAAATATTATTTAAATAGACATTGAGAAAGTCCCTCGGTGGGACGAAAATTTTGTCATTCAACGAAGTGTTTAATTCTTTATCACTTTGTTTTGTGTACTTGGTGTTGTTTTACAAACCACTTTAGACGTTTATATATATATATATATATATCTATTGAAATGTCACCTTTTTTTCCTTGTCATATTCAATTTAATATGAATTGAACCGACAGTGTGGTATTTTTTGTTTTTCATTTTATTAAATATTTGTTATCTTTACATACGTACGCTCTATCTTTTTTTCTTGATCTAATATATATATATATATCCCTTTACAACGGGGGAAAACATCATTCGGTTACCAATAACAATCATAAATAAACTACTATATTAAAATTAGCATAAATTATACACGAACATTTTTATCAAAGAACAAAAAACATTCTAAAGAAACTAGTAAAAATTCTAAAGAAGCGCGAAACATGCACGCAATCACATTGTATGAAACTAAATGCAGATATTATGTATTTTATTTTACCGGTTTCCTTTAAAATAAACTCCGCCTACCCTTATATTGGCTTATCGATTATTCATAGATATTTTTAACAGAAAGAACCTGCCGTGAAGCTTACTGGTTGCCATATTGAAATTAAGGGACAAAAACAGCTAATGGTGAGTATTTAGTTGTTATCATTCATAGACAATAGGGTAATGATATTGGTATGTACAGAATGTCGATAGGTATGTTTTATTGTAGAACTTATTCCTCCTTAGTTAAAAAAAATGAAGATTTTCTTTAGTTTTGGTATTTTGAACTTTATGAGGGTAATGCTTTATTTACAGAATTTTATTCGTATGTTAGCACAAACCTGTCACTTTCCTTTTTCGACAAATATCCAATTTACTTTAATACTTTTGCTATTATTGATTCTTGATAATGATATCCATCAAAATCCGGGACCTCAATATTACGAATTTTCTGTGTTTCATTTAAATGCACGTAGTGTGCGAAATAAATTGTCATATTTAGAAGTCATAGCTTCTGAGTCGTCTATAATTTGTGTAACAGAGAGCCATTTGGACGGAAATATATTGGATAATGACATTACTATGACGGTTTTTCCGATAAAATATTTAGAAAAGATAGAAACAGTTTTGGGGGTGGCGTTCTCGTGTATACTTCTCAAGGTATTTGTGTGAAAGAAAGGCACGATTTAAATTGTGATGGGGTTGAAATGCTGTGGATTGAAGTACTTATTCCAAATTCTAAACTACTTGTATGTGTTGTTTATCGACCACCAGGAACTACAGCATCATTTTGGGATAATTTTGATTACTCCCTTGAACAAGCATTACATTTTACTGAAAATGTAATTATCACTGGCGATCTTAATGTTGATTTACTTACTCAAACTAATCATAAGTTGAACGAAATCTTGACACTGTATGATTTAACTAATGTTATAAATGAGCCAACAAGGATGGGTGCACTATTGGATCCAGTTATTGTTTCAAATGTAGATATAGTTGTTGATTCAGAAGTAATATGTGTTGATAGAGGTATCAGTGATCACAATGCAACAATGATTAATATCAAAATCCCGTACTCAATCAAAAAAACATATATGCGTAAAGTTTGGCAATACAAACATGCAGACCTTTTAAAACTTAATAATGAAATATCAGAATTTCAATGGGAAACGTATCTCAAAGAATGCACTGATATTGATATCATGTCATCAAGCTTTACACAGAAATACCTTGAGATAATATCGAGAAATATCCCCTCAAAAATTATCCAAGTAAGACTTTCTGATAAGCCATGGTTTAATTCTCATATCAAAAGGGAAATCCGTACCAGAAACCGATTGAAAAAAATTACAAGAACAAAAAAGTCATCGACCGCTATTCATAAGTATAAATCCCATCGTAATAAGGTAAAAAATATGATCAAGTATGCCCGTGAACAATTCTTTTTAAGTGCAAATGAATTGGTAGACTCACTCCAAAGAAATGATTCGAAATCTTATTGGTCACTGATTCGGAAATTAATGAAGGGAACGTCCCAAAATTATTCTATTCGCCCTTATATGATAATGATTCAAATGAATTGATATATGATGACAAGATTAAGACAAATCTGTTGAACAAATATTGTTGTTCTATTTCATTTGTTGATGATACTAATCAGAGAAAGTTAGACCAGGTAATTCCACAATGTAAATCATTATAAAATATCATATAAAATATACATATATACTCTTAGCTTTTTGTAGCAGAGTATGGTATTTGTGTTTTGTTTGTTAAACAATTTATATAACTTGACCTACATATCGACCCACAGTTATTCAGTATTTTGATATAATTGTATATATATATATATATATATAACGTCTGAAAAACCAGTCAACGATCAATCTTACGGGGTGTTGGATCGCTACGGCATAACGATACTATGCAAGTAAAATAAAATTTATAAACGTCTAAAATGGTTTGTAAAACAACACCACGTACACAAAACAAAGTGATAAAGAATTAAACACTTCGTTGAATGACAAAATTTTCGTCCCACCGAGGGACTTTATCAATGTCTATTTAAATAATATTTAGAACCAACATGGCGTCTTAATTTAAAAAAAAAAGTTTTATACATTGTATATAATATTATGTACCATCTACACACGCTTAGACACACGTCTTATGTCTATCTCGAGATTTCCCTTACGAGACAAGGTACCACTTCGACTATTAAAGCTATATTTTTATATTGCGGATGTGGTCGTGTGATCTAGGCTAAGCGATTGGTGCTGCAGTGTATGAATGATGTCAATTCAAACCCCGTCGAGCGAGAACAAATATTTACAGCTCAAAGACCTAATTCTAACACTGTTGGGGGGCTGGGGCGACATGTCTACCCGCGGACTGTTGATTCAGTCAGTTTGCACCATAAAAATAAAAATAAGCTTGTTGATCTAGTACAAAGAGGACCTCATGATCATCTCATTGAAAATTAACTTGTTCTCGCCATGATAAAGCTGAAAAATTGCTGAGTTGGCGTTAAACAACAATCACTCGCTCACTCTTCCAAGGTAGTGCAAGTTGCGTACACATTCAATTTAAAACAATGTAATATTTATAGGGCTGGCAACGGTTAACCGGGTAAGCGGTTAACCGTCGGAACATCCGAATATCGAATACCAATAACGCTATTCGGTTAACCGGCCATTTTTATGTAAAAGCGATGCTTTAGTAATACTATTAAAATGCCGTCGTGTCAATCTTGTAATGATACATGTCCATTTTTGTAGAAATGGAGATATCAGAAGTCAAAGTTTGGGCAGTTGAATAAAAACATTGGAGATATAACATTATAACACTTCTCAAATTGTCTTAAACCAGTATATTTCGTTATATGGCTTATATAGGGAGATACACCATTGACAATTAAAGTCACTGATACCCATATGTCATATTGTACAAAAAATGGACATGTATCATTATAAGATTGACACGACGACGTCATTAAATTATCTCAAATAGTTGTCAAAACACCGTTATCTAATTTATAATTTGCAGGTCATGTCCAAAGGCTAAATATAAAATTTCCAATTACATTTAAATGACTTTAATAGTTATCAAAACATGTAATCTTGATAATTGACGTTGATTCTGTGCAGCTTTTGACGTATTAATAAACAACGTGGGGATTTCAAACATCTTCAAGGTAAGTTTTTCGATATTTGTGCTTTATATATACAATCATTCTCTTTGAAAATTAACATAATTACTCGGTAATGATTAGTTTAAGTGCCGTTCAATTTATTTCGATTGAAATTAAACAGAAAAGTAATTAGTGTCATTTAAACCTATAATTTCTTGGTATCAAAACGAAAACTTTTTTAAAGCTTTATAGTTAAATGTAATGGCTGATATTTGTACTGGTACTTCGGACGATTGTAAACAACATTTTCACGAAGTTACACTAAATGAAATAACGATTTCTAGGCGAAAACTGCGAAAATAGAATGTTGACAACTGTACTCCTGTTGAAGTTCTAACAGTAAACACTGTACACCTTATTGATGTCGCAGTGATACTTCAAAAAGGGTACAGTTGTCAATATTATATTTTCGCAGTTTTCACCTAGAAATCGTTATTTCATCTAGTGTAACTTCGCGGAAATGTTGTTTACCATCGTCCGAAGTACAAATGTACCAGTACAAATATCAGCCATTACATTTAAGCTTTAAAAAATTAAGTTTTCGTTTTGATACCAAGCAAATTATAAGTTTAAATGACAATAATTACTTTTCTGTTTAATTTCAATCGAAATAAATTGAACACCACTGAAAATAATAATTACCGAGTAATATTGTTAATTTCAAAGAGAATGATTGTATATATAAAGCACAAATATAAAAAAAAACTTACCTTGAAGATGTTTGAAATCCCCACGTTGTTTATAAATACGTCAAAAGGTGCACAGAATCAACGTCAATAAGGAAATTTAGGAGCACAGGTTTACATACTGTGTTATTAAGCCAACACAAGTACTTGCTATTCATTTATTACCCATGTATGACAGAAAAAGTGTTTATACTACCGGTTAAGATTAACCGAGTAACCGGTTAGGTGATTACGATCAAATTGGCAACCCTAAATATTTGCATAACTTAAATAAACCACAGTAAATACATGAAATAAATAAATTTGACTAGTCATAAAAGGGATTTTATCAATAAAATATAACACATAAAAAAGTTAAGTATCTTTCTAATAAGTACGTACCTCAGTTACATCTTACATCAATATAATGTAATTGCATAAATACATGTAATATACATTAGTTTATTTAAAAACAAAGCATAATGTCATAACCAATCCTGGTTGAGGTTTTTTTTCATACGAATATAATGGCTATATACTGGCCTCTACAAATATGTACAAGATTCTTTGCATATTTCTTCCATTTTCTATCACTAGTGGTCTTTAACTTGAGCCTGGTGACAATATACAAATGTATACTTCTGTTTAACATACAAAAATATATCACATATGTACTTTTAATTTACTAGAGTGTCACGGTATTTAAAATGTTTTTTTTTTTATTTAATGATATTTTACTCAAGCATGGTGTAAGACGAGTTTGAAGATACCAAAGGGGTAATCAGAATCCGTAAATCGAAGAAGAACAGACAACACAATGGCCAAAAGAAAAAGTACAATAGGACAAACAACAATCTACAAAACATTTCACATAAAACTAAAGATCGAGTAACACGAACCCCATTAAAATCAGGGGGTGAACTCAACTGCTCCTGAAGGGTAAGCAGTTCCTGCTCCACTAGTGGCACCCGCCGTGGTACTCTAGTTACAAACCCGGTAACTATGACATGTGATGTCTTCTTGTTCTAATACATCTACATAATGAATTCCTTTATAATTATCAGGGTGTTACTAATTGTCCTAATTTTTAGTTTCTTTTACGTTACGATACTTATCACCAATACCCTGTCCAATAACACAGCACTCATTTGATACGATATTCCAGTCCAATCATGGTTTCCTTGAGTAATATTGCTGCTGACAAGGAAGCAAGGGTTCCTACAGATTAAGTTGAAGTCATCACTTCTAAAGTTGTACAGTCTCTACGATGAATTGATTAACCGTTACAGAGTATCTGTTTTAGAACTGACCACGGATATGTTCTGTTTGTCCAGTCCTTTCTGTGACTTATCACAAGATTTGTAGCCAGTGTAACACGACGGGTGTCACTATTGGAGCTTTATAAAATAACTGGTTATTCTTCCGGAGACCCAGTATTAAGTGGGGTGGGGTTCGTGTGGCTCAATTTCTTTAGTTCTGTGCATAGTGTTAAGATGTCGTCAATTATTGATATTTTTGATATTTTTCCTTTAGCCATGGTATTGTCTGTCTTGTTTCGAGTAACGGATTCTGATTACCATTTTGCTATCTTCAACTTTTCTTATACATTTATCAATGAGAAGAGTTTAAAGATACCAAAGGGGTAATCAGGATCCGTAAATCGAAGAATAACAGACAATGCCAATAGAAAAAGGACAAAAGGAAATGAAAAGAGTTACAGTGTTGTCCGGTCAATAACCTTTCTAACACCAACTTGAGAATCAATGTAATGATATATAATATACCTATATTTTTATTAGAAATAATAAATACAGTTATTGATCGAAAAACGTATTATGTCCAAATTGTCACGTCCCGCATTCTTTTCCACAACTAGAATTATAAAACGTAGATCCGTAATATAAAGTGGGGGATATTATAAACAATATTAATAATAACAAGGGCAACTCATTTGTGTCGAACTGTTAACGTCGTTACAACAAAGAAATGAATACTAAAAGTATGGAAACCAAATGCAGCCATTTCGCGTTATTCTTTTTAAAATAAAATCTCAGATTATTTGAGTTTGACCTGTTTAGCAACTCAAATACCCCCTCTCTTTTCCTCGGTGACGTTACGTAACTACAAGTCGAGTGCATTGGTTTTGTACGCACGGGCTATTGACCAATTCTCAGCCTGCATTTTCATCAAGCCGAGGATAATCAGATATGCGCTCCATAGATTAAACATAATAAAAAAATCTTTAAATTGTGAAATATAAATGTAGTCATAAGACGTTAACACAATAGGAATAAAAGGAAACAATCATAGTTTGAATTCACAATAATTTGAACATAAGAATATCAGGTAAGTCTAGGAATTGTCACCTACCTTTGTATACTTACGTACATATTATTCTTCAATTACTAATCTAGAGGCTTAGGTCAACTGAAAAATTGTTGAAAGTGGCGTTAAATACCACAAACATAACCCCTACAGTAGTTGTGTTCTCAAATTGTTTGAAACGAACAACTCTTTTAAATATGGGCGTCGCTGGTACTTTAGTTTCAACTTTCTGATATTTATTTCCTTTTTGGTGATTTTTGAGGTTGTTTACTTATATTATGACATGTTTTATTTTTTTTAACTCACTATAATTTCAGATGTAATTTTATACATTGAAGTATTTAAACCTTCTACTTATAAATATATTTGGTATATTACCTTTATCTTAAAGGTATATTATTGTCTACGAACATCGTATTTTTTCATACCCAAAATTATTGTCGTTTTCCGTACTGACCTTCATAAAATGAAGATTAAACACCGAATTATTGGCGAATACGCAACGAAACGTTAAGATTCAAACAACATTAAACGAGCGTGACAATCATGAAGTGTTTGAATCTTAACAGTATTTTCCTTACATCAAAGCTAAAACCCCGAGAGTTCTCAACTTCCGTTTTTTATAGGCGGCGCTGTTACTTTCACTTTGAATTTTTGTCATCCTGGACAATAATCCCGATAACGATAGTTTTGGGTCTTTTTTTGTCAAAAAATAACATCAATCGTATCTTTTGCAGCATAACTGTTTAATAATAGCTTAAACAAATCATTTATGAACAGTTAAAATTGTTCAACAAAATCGTAGACAATATGCCTTTAAGTTGTCAAATCATAATTAAATAACACTGCCCCATATATACAACAACATTTTTTGTTTTCTATAGCTGTACATTGAACGTCATAATTATTGATTTTATTTTGGTCTCAGATATCAGATCCATCCACGTTTTTCTTACGGGATTTCGGAGTTAGAAAGTCTTTTGTGAAGGAGGTAAAATAGTACTATTTATATTTCCCGCCGTTGGACGTTTATTCAAAATGGCGGGTTTTACTCTGTATTATGTTCCTTTGAATTGAACATTGATGCAGGAAAATATAAAAAAAATAATACCCACAGCTATTTATGTATTCTTTCTAATATGACGATTAATAATGGGTTTGTCTGTATATTATGTTACTGTAAATCTAACATTGATACAGGGAAAATACCTTCGTAAAAAAGAAGTATGTTTCTTTTAATGTGACAAATAAAATCATAAAATGCCAATTATTTTCATTAAATATAGTCTGCTCAATTTTTTTTCATAAAGCAGGTAATTTTACACATGAAATGTTCAGTGTCATCTACGTTAACTAAATTTGAACATTGTCATTATATCCGATGCAGCGATACTGCACAATATAGCAAAGTTTCTTTATCTGGAGTTTCAGCTTCTGATGAATAATCATAACCTAGCCAGGCAATGATCAGTGATAACATAGAATATGAAATTAACATGCAATCACTACCCAGAAAGATATAAAAGGGAAAGTTTTTTCTCTGCTGATAATGGCAGCTATTTGTAACAAAGGGCGGCAACCATCTTAAAATAGTGTCCGAAAATGATACCCGGATGTGCACCTTATGTACTCTTAACGGTAAAGAGCTAGACACGGGATATAGCTCTTCCCCTAACTCCGAACTGTCGTATTGTCAAGTATAGTCATCAGAAATTATATATAAGTAAGTAGATAAACACTATTTGATTGTTATTTCTTCTGATTTTACAATGTTTTTTTTTAAAATCACACGGGTATGTGTTATTTTTGTGAATGAACTGCTGGTTTTATTTCAGAACGTCATCTTTAATTCATTTTAGTTAGTCTAATTTATGTCAGTTGATTTATTTATATTTTTGTTTATATATAAATAGAAACCATGCATATGAACAATTCATCAGCACAGTCTAAAATATAGAAACTGTTAAAGTAAACTAAATTTGCCGCTGAAGCTTAACTCTTTAATAAACGTTAGAGAAAACCGAAGACGCAATCAAGTATGGACAATCCTGTGAAAGTGGCAACATTGGGTACACAAGACACAGGACAAAGGCAAACGAAACAAAAACGCAACACAGAAAACTAAAAACACGAGCAAGATGGATCACCACCAAAAAAAGTTGGGTGAACCCAGGCGCCCGCGGAGGGCAAGCAGTTCCTGCTTCTAATAAGACACCTGCAGTGTTACTCATATAGTCAATATGTATTGGAACCACTATGCACAAACTAACACAAATAACGTAAATAAGACATGAGCCCTCTTACAAAAAACTGCGAACCGAGCATTGTTTTATGTGGGATTCGTAACGGACATCACAACACAGAACTCGGAACATAAAGACATATTGATACTTGATAGGACAAAATGTTGGACTCCACTATACGCAAACATACACAAAAACACAATAAAACATGAACCTCCCTACAAACAACTGGAGATCAAAACGAACCGAAATTTTGTTTTTGCGGAAATCGTGATGGACATCATAGCACAAAACTCAGAATGTAAAGACATATAATAACACAACACAAATTACTAAAAAGATGAACAACACGGACCCCACCAAAACAAAACAAAAAACCAAAAAGCAATGTCTATCACCACTAACGTTGTGAGTTCGAATCCCGCACAGGCTAGGTGTACTCGATACACCATTATGTAATAAAGTTAGTCAGTGACTTGCTGCAGGTCGGTGGTTTTCTCCGGGAACCCCGGTTTCCTTCACCAATAAAACTGACCACCACGATATAGCTGAAATATTGTTGAAAGTGGCGCTAAGCATTAACCCTTATTTAAATGGTCAGTTATACTGGATTACGGATCGGAACGAAATTTTTGTTTATAATAATCTATTTTTGAACGTTTACGTTTTTGCAAAGCAATATTTTGATTGTAATACATCGAGACTTCCAAGAAAATTGCAAAGTGAAAAGATAAGAAGACAATCTGACACCAGGGTTAAGATGGTAGCAATATAAACGTAGATATATCAAATTTAGTGCACACGACGCGTTTCTGTAATAACCATCATAAGGTACGCTCAAAATTGAAAGATAGGAAAGCTAAATAATTTAAAGTTTTGAGAGAAATAAAATCAAAGTGCCTAAACAGGATAGCCAAAAACAGCTAAGGTCATCTATGTATGAAGGAGAAGAACCTTAGTTGTATTTAATATTTATAGCACTATGAAATGATATTGTTAGGGTATCTATTTTGACTTTATCTACGCTTTGTCTATTAGATTTTGGAACTGTTCCGTTATTCTTTGGCTTTTCATTGTATTGTACAATTGCCAGGGCCGGATTTTCCTATAGGCTCGATAGGCTGAAGCCTAGGGCCTCAAAATTTAGGGGGCCTCCGGGTATGGTGTATATTTTTTCCAACAATGTTATTGGACTTTCACCTTTATGCTGTCATAACGTACTGTACTTTCTAAACAACCCTTCAGTAATTTTCCTTACACAGTTGCACTCCATTTCAGAATATTGCAGGGATTTTAAAAACCCCTCATCATCTTTGTCTTTATTGAAATTGATTAAGCACACATCCATTTTCCTCCAGTGGTGAAGGTGGGAAATTGGGAGGGACCTCACAAGTGGAATAGCCTAGGGCCTCTCTTTATCGAAATCCGGCACTGACAATTGCGTTTATAAATAACGCACTTCATCACTGTTCTCTCTTTCTAATAAATAGCAGTAGATATAAACGCCTACTTCTGAAACATGAACCCATCTAAAGATTCTAAGGTAGGAATATACCCTGAAGTTAATCATGGCCCACCACAACAACAACAACCGATGCGTGGATACAGCCAACCACAACCGATGAATGGATACAGCCAACCACAACCGATGAATGGATACAGCCACCCACAACCGATGGGTTACGCCAACCAAGGAGCTCAACAATCTAGTTCAAATACGACTGTCATAGTTCAACAACCAGTCCAAGGGATCAGTCTATTGGTAGCTAATGTAAAAGGACATAGAGATTGGACCACAGGACTTTTTGACTGTTTCTCTGATATGAGCGTCTGTAAGTTTTCTCTTGAAATGTATTCGTCTTCAAGTAAAACACCTAACTAGATTCATGATAATTCTGCAAAAGAACAATAGGTGAAAAACGACAAAGTCCTATTTCTTTTTAGTCTGTCCCTAGCTCATTTATTATTAATATATGAACAATCGACAGTGTGGCTGTCTATGTAAGTTGTTTAAGACCAGGTATATCATGTTTATAAGAGAATGATTGCACAAACAGAATATACATGTACCTGAGTTCACCCCGGCTTTCTTTGTCGCGTTCGTGTTGCTCAATCTTTTTAGTTTTATGTGTAGTACTCTCTAGATAGTTGTTTGCCCTTTAGTAATTTTTCGTTTGTCCATTGCATTGTCTGTCCTACTTCGATGTACGAGTTCTTATTACCCCTTTGGTATCTTCAAACTATTTTAAGATTAATTAGTAGAAGTGAAAGATTGCTGTATATTTTTACTTATATTTGCATGTTGTAAAATATTGTTTAAATCAGCCTATCTATGTTGGCCTTAAATGAATATTGTTGATTGTTTTTTTTTCAATAAGTTTGCTTCTAGTTAAAAAAACAGCCTTTTTTCTTGTAAAGTTGAGAAATCAGCAGCATAAAGGAAGGCGTATATAACTATGTCATAAAAAATGAATATTTTATACCAAATTAAAAAAATATTTAGACACTATTCATATAACTATTCATCTGCAAGTACGATATCAACGTATTCTGTAAGAAATGTAGGAGTAATCAGAAGCTGTAAATCGAAGAAGGTCAGACAATGCAATGGCCAAAAAAAAAAGGGAAAAAGACAATCATCTACAAAACATTAAGCTAAAGATTGAGCAATACGAACCTTATTAAAAACCGGGGTGAACTCAGGTGATCCGGAAGGGTAAGTAGTTCTTGTTCCACTAGTGACATTAGTCGTGCCATACACATCCCTTTTACTGTATATCCACGATAGACATAAACAGATGTCATATGAGTATAAGGGTACGCATATCTTCTTCAAATCTATTATTAGTAAAGTCGTTATATATAACAACTGTAGAACAAAAAATAAGAACGTAAATAGCAAATTCAGTGCCACGATGCGCCTCTGGAATAACCTTCATCAGGTACACTCAAAATCGAAAGATTGGAAAGCCAAATAATTTAAAATTTTGGGAGCAATTAAACCAAGGGCCTAAACAGGATAGCTAAAACCGACTAAGGTCGACTATGCCCGAGGGAGGAGAACCTTAGTTTTATTAATAATCAAACATTTCAGTAATAAATATATCTAGTAAACCATGTCAGTTCCGAAGATGATCGGAAAATTATAAATAAGTTATTTTTTTATTTGAAAAGTAGTGTATAAAGCACAGAAAGACAAAAAATAATGACCTATCAGAAATAACATTGATATACTTCTATTGATGTACAAAATTATATACGAGTCTTATAAATAATGTTAGCATTGTTTTCTTCAAATGATACACGTGGCACGGCTATATAGCTACCAAGTGGCTAGGCTGATTTATAATTACAATATTATCGAGTTCAACTGACTTATAGTGAGAATATTTACCAGACACACTGGCGAATTGATCTCGGAAATCCGACTCCCTTCACCCTTTAAAATATGGTAGCCACCATATAATACATTCATTTTAACTGATCAAATATGAATACGAGACGTCAACTATGATACGACGGGTGCCACTAGTGGAGTAGGAACTATTTAACCTTCCGAACTACCTGATTTCACCTGGATTGAGTTTTTAGTGGGGTTCGTGTTGCTCGAGCCTTAGTGTTCTGTGTAGTGTGTCCTTTTTTTTGGCAATTGTATTGTCTGTCCTTTTTTGATTTATGGCCTCTGATAACCACTTTGCTATCTTACAAACTTTTCTATGACGCACCATATAAATATAACTAATAATATACAAATTGTGACGAGCGCCGAGTGGTGGCAAACTTGGATTGATAATATATGGAGCACAAAACTTAAACTTTAAACATAAACATTAAATTGTTTTGAACAATTAACAATTAACAAAGATAATGAAGCAAAATAAAACAAGTATACAGTCACAGTCAGTCCATCAGACACACGCCACAAATCACAATTGTTCACAAACAGTTCATCAATGTAGCTGCACAGATCCACAGCTAGTCGGCCGACAATATCTAGATACGTTACTGGTAATCACTCCATTTTATTAACCAAACATGACACAAAAAACAGGAAACATAACACTGGAAACATAACCCCTGGTAACAAAAACAAACGTCCAGACAGACACACAGACAAGAAGTGAAGTCGATACAATTTACACATGCTTCATATATCAAATCCCACCAGTAAATTTCATGCCAAACGTGTACCTAACTTCTCTATAGTTAAAAATCGCCAAAACAGGTTTGCTAATTTGCATAGTGACAGAAATATATGTTTAAATATCTATATTTGGATGTTCCGATGAAAATGTAAACAATTATATCTGTATTGATTTACTTCAATTTATTTCACTCACACATAAATGTTCTTTAAGAAAATATTTAGTCATAAATATGACTTAACCACATGATAATCAAATTTACCAATCCCGTTTAAAATATCACCTGTGCCTAATTAATATAATTAATTACGTCAAGTCCTATTACCAACAACTCAGCCTGCACCATAACGTACCATAACGTACCATACACAATGATCGATAATCACTCTATGGAACAACCAATTATAGTTTCGGAAAGGGTTTTACGAATACTCCCGACCACACAAGGCTTCATTCAACAAGATCCATCCCAAACCTTCTCACACAGCTACACTACACATCGTGACACAAATAATAGGTAACGTTTCCCTGCCCTATTCTCAAAGTGTTCCTACGAATCATAAGATAGCTTTCACAGTATAGTTAATTTTTCCAGTTTGATTGATCTTAACTCTGTGACTGGTTCATGAAAAGTTTGAAGATACCAAAGGGGTTATCAGAAGCCGTAAATCGTAGAAGGACAAACAATACAATGAGCAAAAGAACAAGGATAAAAGGACAAACAACGATCTACAAAATATTACACAGAAAACTAAAGATCGAGCAACACGAACCCCACTTACAACCATGGGTGAACCCGGGTGCTCCGGAAGGGTAAGCAGTTCCTGCTCCACATAAGCTACTCGTCGTGTTACTATTAAGCGACATGAAAATCATCAATTAAGCAAAGTCTTTTAAAACATCTTGTAGGTTGGTTCACATGGTGTTGCTACTCGTGTGCTTTATGCCAGCTGGCTTCTAGGACAGGAGAGTGTTCTTGTACACCATGCTGCGTACCAGCATCTGACATCAATCTACGAACCAGAATAAGAACCCTTGGTGGAATACAGGTAAGAAAACCAGCAAGAACTTTCATGTACGTCAGATTCCAAACCACCTACAAAGTTTTGACATTTCAACATTCCATACTCAAAAACGCAAGTTAAATTGTCTTTCGCCGTAATGTTACATATTCACACCAGTGGTAAAAATCCACCATCTCAAAGATGAAAACGTGAAGGTATTTGTATTTTGAATATAAGTTGCTTAAACTTAATGTTGATTTTAATTGTGGTCCAAGTACTAATACAATGCACCTATTGTGTCTGCTTGCTGTGCCAAAATCTCCATTTTACCATTAGTTGGAACAATATTCGAGAAAGGATAAATGATACATAATATACATTATACAGTAATTACACAATGTGTATTCAGAAGCAAGCTGCAATCTTATGTTAATCCGTCTCTATTTTACTATTGTTTTGATATCTTATCTGTAGACATGTTCTCAACATTAATATAAGCTAAAAACTACTTACTTAACATTACGTAATAACCATCAATAGATACATTAATATAAAATATAATCGAATGTAATTGTTTGACATCTGAGTC
>MJUT01051977.1:60354-71047 GCA_002080005.1 Gigantidas platifrons
TATCCCTGTGAAGTCAAAATAATGTTTTCTTAACCTTAAATCTTCATCAGGAATTGCCAAATTGAAATAATTGTTGATACAGCTGGCACAAAACACGTAAATTATTAGGGACAAAAATATGCCAGCTGTTGCCATGTTAAGATTTTTGACGTTCCTTAAGATTTTTGATTTTTTTAGGTGGAATTTTTAACTGGTCAAGGTGTAGATTTCATTTTCTAAATATTCACCAGTATCATCCCCTTCATTTACTAGTATAAAATCGTCGTCGTCAGAAGTCCGTCCACTAAAATCGCCCAGCAGGGTCATACAATTATAGCTTCATGAAATATTTATGTATTCGTTTTCTAGTTGAATAAATGAATCAGGAGGGGAATACGACGTATTTTCTGGAGGGATATATATATATATATATATATATGATTCTTTCGGCAAACTGAGGGTCACCATAATTGACCATAACCCCAAGTGGGATGATAAAAGCAGACAGGAAAGGGAAAGCTTCTGGATTAGAAAACTTAAGACCTTATATAATTATCACCTAATGGAATCAATGAGAGAAAAAATAATATCCTTTCTTGACTCCTATTTTTGTTGGTCTCCTCCAGTCTTATTAGAACATCCAGTTTGCTCAATCGGCCCAGAGTATATATTCCACACTTTGGTGGGCCGTTATTGTGATTGAGTTTGGGTATCATACCGTTTTCAAAAATATTTTTGACAAATAATATTTTTGACAGTTCTATTTGATACATTTACCAATAATGTCTCATTTTTATTTTTATTTCTAATTTAGCATTTATTTAAATGAGTAGACCTATTGTATATTTATATTATTGTTATTGTACTTTCATTAATTTAAATGTAGGATTTCAATTCTTTTATGTATGTAATTTCATATGTGCAATTTCTGGTTCTTTTGTCCCGTACATGGACCGTCAAAAACTTTTTTTGAAATTAAGACGCCATATTGGTTCTAAATATTATTTAAATAGACATTGATAAAGTCCCTCGGTGGGACGAAAATTTTGTCATTCAACGAAATGTTTAATTATTTATCTCTTTGTTTTGTGTACTTGATGTTGTTTTACAAACCATTTTAGACGTTTATATATATATATACATATATATCTATTGAAATGTCACCTTTTTTTTCCTTGTCATATTAAATTTAACATGAATTGAACCGACAGTGTAGTATTTTTTGTTTTTCATTTGATTAAATATTTGTTATCTTTACATACGTACGCTCTATCTTTTTTTCTTGATCTAATATATATATATATCCCTTTACAACGGGGGCAAACATCAGTCGGTTACCAATAACAATCATAAATAAACAACTATATTAAAATTAGCATAAATTATACACGAACATTTTTATCAAAGAACAAAAAACATTCTAAAGAAACTAGTAAACATTCTAAAGAAGCGCGAAACATGCACGCAATCACATTGTATGAAAGTAAACGCAGATATTATGTAATTTATTTTACCGATTTCCTTTAAAATAAACTCCACCTACCCTTATATTGGCTTATCGATTATTCATAGATATTTTTAACAGAAAGAACCTGCCGTGAAGCTTACTGGTTGCCATATTGAAATTAAGGGACAAAAACAGCTAATGGTGAGTATTTAGTTGTTATCATTCATAGACAATAGGGTAATGATATTGGTATGTTCAGAATGTCGATAGGAATGTTTTATTGAAGAGCTTATTCCTCCTTAGTTAAAAAAATGAGGATCTTCTTTAGGTTTGGTATTTTGAACTTTATGAGGGTAATGCTTTATTTACAAAATTTTATTCGTATGTTAGCACAAACCTGTCACTTTCCTTTTTCGACAAATATCCAATTTACTTTAATACTTTTGCTATTATTGATTCTTCATAATGATATCCATCAAAATCCGGGACCTCAAGAATACGAATTTTCTGTGTTTCATTTAAATGCACGTAGTGTGCGAAATAAATTGTCATATTTAGAAGACATAGCTTCTGAGTCGTCTATAATTTGTGTAACAGAGAGCCATTTGGACGGAAATATATTGGATAATGACATTGCTATGACGGTTTTTCCGATAAAATATTTAGAAAAGATAGAAACAGTTTTGGGGGTGCAGTTCTCGTGTATACTTCTCAAGGTATTTGTGTGAAAGAAAGGCACGATTTAAATTGTGATGGGGTTGAAATGCTGTGGATTGAAGTACTTATTCCAAATTTTAAGCTACTTGTATGTGTTGTTTATCGACCACCAGGAACTACAGCATCATTTTGGGATAATTTTGATTACTCCTTTGAACAAGCATTAAATTTTACTGAAAATGTAATTATCACTGGCGATCTTAATGTTGATTTACTTACTCAAACTAATCATAAGTTGAACGAAATCTTGACACTGTATGATTTAGCTAATGTTATAAATGAGCCACCAAGGATGGGTGCACTATTGGATCCAGTTATTGTTTCAAATATAGATATAGTTGTTGATTCAGAAGTAATATGTGTTGATAGAGGTATAAGTGATCACAATGCAACAATGATTAATATCAAAATCCCGTACTCAGTCAAAAAAACATATATGCGTAAAGTTTGGCAATACAAACATGCAGACCTTTTAAAGCTTAATAATGAAATATCGAATTTCAATGGGAAACGTATCTCAAAGAATGCACTGATATTGATATCATGTCATCAAGCTTTACACAGAAATACATTGAGATAATATCGAGAAATATCCCCTCAAAAATGATTCAAGTAAGACTTTCTGATAAGCCATGGTTTAATTCTCATATCAAAAGGTAAATCCGTACCAGAAACCGATTGAAAAAAATTACAAGAACAAAAAAGTCATCGACCGCTATACATAAGTATAAATCCCATCGTAATAAGGTAAAAAATATGATCAAGTATGCCCGTGAACAATTCTTTTTAAGTGCAAATGAATTGGTAGACTCACTCCAAAGAAATGATTCGAAATCTTATTGGTCACTGATTCGGAAATTAATGAAGGGAACGTCCCAAAATTATTCTATTCCGCCCTTATATGATAATGATTCAAATGAATTGATATATGATGACAAGATTAAGGCAAATCTGTTGAACAAATATTTTTGTTCTATTTCATTTGTTGATGATACTAATCATGTTCCCCCAGATGTACCATCAAGAACTGATGCATTATTATCTAATATATATATTACTGAACAGGATGTTAAAGATATTTTACAAACATTGAAAATAGGTAAAGCTTGTGGTGATGACGGCATCACCCATCAAATGTTAAAGAGTACTTCTGAAACCATTTGTATACCTATAGCTATTATTTTTAACTTTTCGTTGCAGAAAGGCATATTTCCATCAACATGGAAAATTGTGCGAATTATGCCAGCTTTTAAAAAAGACGACAAAAGCAGTCCTTCAAATTATAGACCCATATCTTTATTAAGTTGTATAGGGAAAGTGATGGAACGTGCTGTATATAAGTATACATATAATTATATTTTTGAACATTCTCTTCTTCATGCCTACCAATCAGGATTCATTCAAGGTCATTCTACTGTATACCAATTATTAGAAATGTATCATAGAGTATGTCAAAATTTAGACGAACGATTGTCAACTATTTTAATATTTTGTGACGTTTCAAAAGCTTTTGACAGAGTTTGGCATGAGGGGCTCATTAAGAAACTAAAATCGTATGGGATATCGGGCGACCTTTTGATCTGGTTTAAAAATTACTTAAGTGATAGAAGGCAATTTGTGTTTGTAAATAATGAACTATCAGATGTAATTTATATTATTTTGTTAACAAGTAAATGACAAACATTACTGACCATTTCCCATTTTTATAAAAGTAAAAGACAAACATGGCTTGTTTTCGATCAGAAAAAATATGTATATGGATTTTTGTTTTTAAATAATCACTAACACAGTGTTAAACATCGATTTGTATGCATCTGATATGAAAGTAAAGCTCGGAGCTGAGAAATTATTCATATGTTTACAGAAATGAATTTCATTTTTTTAAAACCTTAAACTTAACGCATAATATTCATATGAATAATTTCTCAGCTCCGAGCTTTTCTTTCATATCAGATGCATACAAATCGATGTTTAACACTGTGTTAGTGATTATTTAAAAACAAAAATCCATATACATATTTTTTCTGATCGAAAACAAGCCATGTTTGTCTTTTACTTTTATAAAAATGGGAAAGGGTCAGTAATGTTTGTCATTTACTTTTTAACAAAATAATATAAATTACAGAGTTATCGAAGGGTACCATACATGTAAATGGCAAAATGATAGGATCTAAGGCAAAATCGTGCTGTAACACCACTTTCTGAAGGTAAGATGGTTATGAATGAATAGAAAAATGATTGGTGAAGCGAATTATATAAGGGTTTCGGATAGAAAATTCGGTTGGTCAGTATTAAATCGGATGTGAGGAACGACCGAGGGTGTTATACATCACTTGATTACAAACAAAAATAAATTTGGAAATAGAATGGGTTAGGTTGATTAGTTTCAAAATGAAATGAACCATCCATGACTTTTTCAAACCTTCCAGGCCATATGAGACTATTACCGAGTCGGTAATGGATAATTAATTAGTAATTAAGAACACCAATGTAAGAGGGGGTCCAGGTGGCTCAACGAGTTAGGTCGTTGGATCTAACAACTCATACAAGCGTATCACCAATACGGCGTGGGTCCGCACCCGGCTTTGTAAATTACAAAAAGGGTGCACTCGACTCGCAGCCACAAGTGATAAACTTTACAAGTTGCTTGCCCATGGTCGATGGTTCTCTCCGGGTACTTCGGTTTCCTCCACCACTAAAACTGGTCGCCATGATATATCTGAAATATTGTTGAAAGTGACGTTGAGACATCAAAAATCAAATCAAACAATGTAAGAAGAGTTTGAAGATGACAAAGGGAGTAATCATAATCCGTACATCGAAGAACAGACAACACAATTGCCAAAGAAAAAGTACAAACGGACAAACAGCGATCTTGAAAACATACATATAAAACAAAAAAGGGTATGAAATAGAAAAAGTTAAGGAATTTAACTTTTTAGGGGTTACATTATCAAGGTATGGTACATTTAATATTGCAAAACAGGTAGCTGTTAAAAAAGCCACCAAAGTGATGTATGAGGTATTGAAAATTGGTAGATTGCATAATTTATCCATTACTTGTCAACTTGATCTGTTTGATAAAATGGTGAAGCCAGTTTTATTGTACGGCTCAGAGCTTTGGGGGTGCGGAAATCTTGGTATTATTGAAAAAGTTCACCTTAAATTTTGCAAGTTGTTATTGCACTTAAAAACATCTACTCCCTCGTGTATGATTTATGGTGAACTCGGACGTTTCCCACGAGATATTGATATCAAAATTAAAGTTATATCGTTTTGGTCAAAGTTACTTACTGACAAGGAACATAAAATTCCTTGTATGTTATATAATTTGGCATTTAGTATATTACAGAACCAGGGAAATCAATTCAACTGGCTTGACAATGTTAGAAGAATATTGAATACTTGTGGTTTTGCATTTGTATGGGACAGTCATATTTTTTTAACACGAAGTGGTTAATACACTCTGTAAAGCAAAATCTTAGGGATCAGTTTATTCAAAATTGGAATGAAATTGTATAAAACTCGCCGAAAACACTGAATTATAGACTATATAAAGATGATGTAAAATTAGAAGACTATTTTAAGTTGCTTGATGACAAAATGATTATTGATTTATGTAAGTTTCGAACAGTTAATCATAGACTGCCAATAGAAGGTAGATGGCTAAATATAGCCAGAAATAGTCGTACTTGTAATTTGTGTAGACAAGATGATATAGGTGATGAATATCACTATATACTTGTTTGTCCCTTTTTTGTAGAAAGTCGTAAAAAATTTATACCTAGTTACTATTGTAAAAGACCTAATGTGATTAAATTTAGAGACCTTATGACTACCAAAAATAGACCAAAATTGATTAAACTTGTTAAGTTTATCAATATTATTAACAAAACTGTGGCTACCCCTGGCTGATTTTGGTCATGACTTTTATATGCAGTATCCTCAATTGCTTGTTTACTTGTCTTAAAATGTGTATATTGTATATATATTTTGTCTTGTATTTGCACCTCTGTACTACTGTTTTTGTGGTTTTAGAGAATAAAGATATAAAAAGATAAAGTTGATTTTTTTTTAAATCCAATAAAATTGTTCGATTGGTCAGTAATAAATCGGATGTGAGGAACGACCAAGGGTGTTATGCATCACTTGATTACAAAAAAAAATATTTGGAAATAGAATGGGATAGGTTGATTAGTTTCAAAATGAAACGAACCATCCATGACTTTTTCAAACCTTCTAGGCCATATGGGACTATCACTGAATCGGTAATGGATAATTAATCAGAAAATAAGAACACCAATGTAAGAGGGGGTCCAGATGGCCCAACGAGTTAGGTCGTTGGATCTAACAACTCATACAAGCGTATCACCAATACGGCGTGGGTCCGCTCCCGGCTTTGCAAATTACAAAAAGGGTGCACTCGACTCGCAGCCACAAGTGATAAACTTTACAAGTTGTTTGCCCATGGTCGATGGTTCTCTCCGGGTTTCCTCCACCACTAAAACTGGTCGCCATGATATATCTGAAATATTGTTGAAAGTGGCGTTAAAACATCAAACATCAAATCAAACAATGTAAGAAGAGTTTATAGATGCCAAAGGGAGTAATCAGAATCCGTACATCGAAGAACAGACAACACAATTGCCAAAGAAAAAGTACAAAAGGACAAACAACGCTCTTGAAGACATACATATAAAACAAAAGATCGAGTAACACGAACCCCAATAAAAACCGGTGGAGGGGGTGAACTCGATTGCTCCGGAAGGGTAGGCAGTTCCTGCTCCACTAGTGACACCCGTGACGTCGTTTTAATCTAGTTACAAACCGGTGATGTCATAAATGAGGAAAGGGCCCGGAAGTGTTAACGATAAGTGGAACATGTCCGTTGTCATTTGTGACACAGATATTCCATAAGGGTCAAGCAAGCTTAGATGGCGTACATAAAATTTTCCACTAAGGGACCGACCATTTAACTTGCTGGGGGGCTGTGATATATTGGTTTTGATATTTTATTTTGATAGCTAAACTTAACAGATTATTGTTATTTGTTGTAATTATTAAGTACAATTAACATGAATATTTTGGGGTTGTAACTTTCTCAGGTTTGGGATGTGTATCTAATTACTTCCAGTTGTTATCTATAAATCTTTGGTCAACTACAACTTTCACATGAAAAGGTTATTGGTATATATGACTATCTGATGTATGTACTTTTAAGTGACATCTTTATTTTTATATAATGGTGCCATGTAAACATTTTGACATCTGTGAAATAGAATACATGTTTGATGGGAGGAGTCTGAGATTAGAAATAGTGTGTTAATGCTGGAACTATTATGCTGTCAGTATAATAGTCCCAGGTGAATGCAACTTGTAAGGGAGACATGTTTTGACAATCATAACTGTAACATGATAAATTAATTTGGATAATACAATTTTAGAACTTTACATATTGGATTTATAAAGTAAAAGCTTCTCGTTTAAATAAGATCATTACTTAGTGTAAAAGTAAGAACATTACAGGGCTATGGGTTTTTTTTGTTCAGAAATTTTTTTCCGACAACACGAAAGTTAGAATATTTATTTTTTTTGTCGCGAATTTTTTTTCCAGAATGCAACATTAGGTTATATGACAAAAACTCTGAATCAGATTATTTATTTTTCCTCCACCAAAATCAGAATATTTTTTCAGCAACATTGGGAATCATAATATTTTTTAGAAAGAAAAAGACCATAGCTTCCCCCCCCCCCCCCCCCCCCTGGAAGTTAAATGATTCGTCCCTAAGAGGAACCTTTGATGCAGTAGTTTCCATATTAGCAGCAACCATATATCAAGGAAATCCTGATAGGAACCACAAGCTCTTGAATATCGTATCAATTGAGATATATACTCCATATGAGGTTAAAATCGTGAGTGATCCTTTATCCAGTTTTCCAGTTAGTCTTCATCGTCCATTTTCTTTCTCTCCTCTTGTTTCTTTTTTTTCCATGTCATGTTACTTCGAAATCTCTAAACAATATTCACAGCTACCATGGCATGTATTTGCCCAAATTTATTCAGAAGAAAATCCTGTGGTCTATCCCAATTTAACAAATAGAACAGTGTACAACTACACTTATAAAGTAAAAGGTTGCAATGGTCACAGTATCGGTGTCATTCAGTGATGATTAGTATTGTTTTCATAACGTTTACTAGGTCAAATGAATGCAGTCAACCGTAAAATTGACTTGTTATCTGGACATCACGTGGCTTTCGCACTCAATATAATAAACATGTCACACGTTTTATGAATTTAAAAAATACACACATGATCTGTAAAATGTTGACAAAAAATTGAATTCAAATCCACAAACCATTCTTATCTTCAAAATTGCGATGGTTCACCAGTTGCATGACGTTTTCTTTTATGTAGATATGTTTATCTGCTTGAACTATCGTTAGCGTAATGGTTTGTTTGCTCGCTTCGGGTGCGGTACATCCCGAGTTCGAGTCCAGTCGGGTCAAACTAAAGACTATAAAATTTGTATTTGTTGCTTCTTCGTTAAGCACTGGTTGGCTCAGAATCAGAATAATATGTCCGAGTGGGGCGACATGTCTACCCGCGGACTGTCAGTGAGCTAGCACTGTTACCTGTTACATTCGCTGTATGCTGGGCCAGCACCGCGAACCACTCCTTCAACGGATCTTTATCCATTCTTGAAGCGTAGTTTATAATTTATACGTTTTAAGCACTTTATATTTTGGGATGTGGAACAATTTTAAAAAGAATATTCTAACACACACTATAAAAATCCAACTCAGCGTGTTGGTCTAGTACAAATTGAACCTCGTCATCATTTCATTGAAAATTTACTTATTCTCGCCATGATATAGCTGGAAAAATGCTTGTTCTGGACAAAAATTGAGACAAATTAAGTAAATAAAATCTAACTGACATTTGATAAACCGGACCGTTTTCCAACTAACAGCAGGAATCAAATTCCACTTTTCAGAATTTATTTTCATATTCGATCTCGTTTTGGAGTTGTATTGTTCTGAACAAAAATCGAGACAAAACACGGAAATAAAATCTTACTAGGTGACATTAGATATTTTTTATGAAAGACGGCAGTATTGAAGACATTCAAATTCAACTATTTGAATATTTAATTTATGAAAACACTGATTTTGGGAGGAAAGAATGATGGACGGGGCAGACTAATTTGGTGATGACAGGAAAGGGACCGTTTTCTAGTGCAAGTAGGAATAAAATTGAGCTTTTCAGAATTTATTTTCTGTAAGTGAAAAGAATTTTATCTTTCTTACAGTGGGCTACAGCACTTTAGTTAATTATACACAAAGCCATAAAAATGTCAGTGTAATCATTACACAGGTATACTATATCAGTATTGGGACAATTCTCGCGCGTAAGTAGCGGGATTCAAATTCAATATTTGACTATTCATTATTTGAAAACATTTCGGGTGAGAAGACTGATGGCACAGTGACTGATGGACAGGTAGACCGGAGTAATTTGGCGACGACAGGTTAGGGACCGTTTTCTAGTGCAAGTAGGAATTAAATTAAACTTTACAGAATTTATTTTCATATTCGATTTCGTTTTTGGATTAAATTGTTCTGGACAAAAATCGAGACAAAATACGGAAATAAAATCTTACTAACTGACATTTGATTTTTTTACGAAAGGTGGCAGTATTGGGACAGTTCTCCCGCAGTCAAATTCAACTATTGAAAATTCATTATTTGGAAACATTTCATGACAACAGGAACAATGAAAACAATTTAACAATTAACTTATAGAAGAAATAGTTTTGTTAGTGAAAGTAGTTGTTAATAAAAGTAATACAGCAATAATAGTTAAGTTTAATTAAAAAATTAATGAAAAAAACTTTGCAGAAAATATATAAAAGTAACTTATGGATAATAAAAAAAAATAAATAACAGAAAACAAACGATTTTATATATACCTTTTCTTGAAATGTCTGTAAGATAAAAAAAAAATACAGCTAAGCTATTTATCTGTGTGCTACCACGTTTTGTACTTGTCATGCAGTACACATTCATCTCATCATTTAATTCATGAAAACCGGCAAATACACAAGGATTGATGGATTATTGTGTATTGAATATAATACTCTAAAATTATTATCATCCAGAATGGTACAAATAAATATTGTTCTTATATTTATCAGGGAATTATATAAACATTTAAAAAAAATAATTTCCTATAATTAACTGACAAAATAGTGTTTACATTTAAACTGCATATTTCTGATGGATCGGACAAGGGCGCGTTACGGCGTTTACATAGGGATATATCATACACAAAACTATTTATTGTTCACTAATGTTCCTCCTTTACAATAATCAGAACTTTTAAAGCACAATAACTTTGACTATGTGCATACGCAATCCTGTGCTATAAAACAAGACATAAATAGTTTAATAGAGACCGATAGTTTAATATACTTAATTCTTTTTTTAGTAAATAGTCTCAGCATAGGTCATACAAGGTTAATGTATTTCTCACATGATAATAAAAAAAA
>MJUT01051978.1:5908-31010 GCA_002080005.1 Gigantidas platifrons
TTTCTAGAACAACCTTCTTCAGGACAGACAATACAATGGACAACTGAACAAATACACGCGACTTCGTTTCTAAAACAACCTTCTTCAGGACAGACAATACAATGGACAACTGAACAAATACACACGACGTCTTTTCTAGAACAACCTTCTTCAGGACAGACAATACAATGGACAACTGAACAAATACACGCGACGGCGTTTCTAGAACAACCTTCTTCAGGACAGACAATACAATGGACAACTGAACAAATATACGCGACGTCGTTTCAAGAACAACCTTCTTCAGGACAAACAATACAATGGACAACTGAACAAATACACGCGACGTCTTTTCTAGACCAACCTTCTTCAGGACAGACAATACAATGGAAAACTGAACAAATACACGCGACGTCTTTTCTAGAACAACCTTCTTCAGGACAGACAATACAATGGACAACTGAACAAATACACGCGACGTCTTTACTAGAACAACCTTCTTCATGACAGACAATACAATGGACAACTGAACAAATACACGCGACGTCGTTTCTAGAACAACCTTCTTCATGACAGACAATACAATGGACAACTGAACAAATACACGCTACGTCGTTTCTAGATCAACCTTCTTCAGGACAGACAATACAATGGACATCTGAACAAATACACGCGACGTCGTTTCTAGAACAGCCTTCTTCAGGACAGACAATACAATGGACAACTGAACAAATACACACGACGGCGTTTCTAGAACAACCTTCTTCAGGACAGACAATACAATGGACAACTGAACAAATACACACGATGTCGTTTCTAGATCAACCTTCTTCAGGACAGACAATACAATGGACAACTGAACAAATACACACGACTTCGTTTCTAGAACAGCCTTCTTCAGGACAGACAATGCAATGGACAACTGAACAAATACACACGGCGGCGTTTCTAGAACAACCTTCTTCTGGTACACTCAAAGTCAAAAGATTGGAATGCTAAATAATTCAAAACCCAAACAATTTTAACAGGAGTTGAAATCAGATGCTCCGGAAGGGTAAACAGTTCCTGTTCCTCTAGTTGTATCCACAGTAAAAAATAATTATGTTTTATCAATGATATATATTGATTGCAAAAGTAGATGTAAATAATACCATAAACGTACAGAATACCGAAGTGGCAATCAAAAATGGACAATCGAGAGAAACTGGCAACATAGGCAACAAGACGAAGAAAACCAAAACACAAACACAAACACAATATGCATTGGACACTACTATACGTAAACAAACACAAATAACGTAAATAAGACAAAAGCCCTCATAAACGAACCACGACGGCCTTGGAGAATTTAATAGCAAATATGTATGTTATTTTTATTGCAGGTTAAATTCGAGTTTTGTTTGTATATTTTGCTTTGTTTAAGACGTAAGTTGAACATTTTTTTCTGCTGTAATTAAAATATCAGCATATATTGATCATATGCTTAATCTATATATAAGTCCCAAAATGTGCCACACTTTAGTTATGCAAACACAATTACCTTGTGATATGGAATTTGATTGAATTATCTTAGAAACTTACATTTGTAAGTTATTATTAATGAGAGTAAATTTGTTATTATATGAAATACAAAATACCATGTTGTCGGAACAGTTCCAATCAAAATTCCATAGACTAATTCTAGAAATAGGCAAAATCGATATCCCTTTAAACACACATATATCTGACCGCTCAATAACCTGGCTTAGTACAGGCACATTAATAAAAGATGGCGGGGCGAAGCTAGTTTTATGGGCCGATCCATAGTTCATTTATATCAATAATACATACACCAAATCATACTTAAGGACACTGTCTGGTAGTAATTACACAATCAATATGCCAACCCTTCTCATTCCTGTAACCGGAACGCCTCTACCTAAAGTTTTGGGAACCGTAGTAGACTGATTGGTGACGGATTGCTAAATGATGTGTAACTAATTTGTCACGGCTGACGAATTGCTCGGTTAATTTCGGTTAGTATCATACCAAACAATATTCGTATCAATTACGTCATATGTTAAATTTCAAGCGACCAATCAACGACTAGCCTATGCAATCTTCACATATTAAAAAGCACAGTTGTGAGTGCTTTCAATTATGCATGTAACGTCACCTGGCGTATTGTAAACTTTGAGCCCCACTAACAACCAGGGACCTGGTTTAATGAAGATGTCATAGGGCTAAGCCATATCTTAGGATTGTCTTAGGACATGTCTTTGTCTCAAGTCTGTTTATCTAACGCCTCTTAAGTTAAGATATGTCCTAAATTTTATCCTAACTTAAGGACAATGAATAAGGTAACTTAGGAACATCTTAGGATTATCCTACTTTATCATATAGTTAGGACATCGTACATTGTAAACAAATATGGCTGCCATTTATGTTTTCTTGAGAATTAAATTTGTACATCCCATTTTTTACACAAAAATCTTAAGTTTGGTCTGAATCTGTATGCGGTTCCTCTGTAGTCTTGTCTGTCAGGGTGTCAGTCCCACCTCTGATTGCTTCAATTGGATTATTCCTCAATATACCCACTACTTTATCTTGTAGCGCCGTCAGCCGTTCAGGTGGGCCTCCTCCTCCTGTTTTCTTGGCCTCCCCCCAGTTACAAGACGCAGTTTTCTTTATACTGCTCGAATAAGTTGTCCATTTTTTAACGAAGCTCCTCAACGGTGCGTTTGTAACCCTTTGAGTTTGATGAATTAACATTGCTGCATATAGTTTCCCATATTTTACTTTTGGTGGCGTTTGTAGTTGTGTTGGATAATTTGCTGAGAAAAACCGATCGGTTTCTTTCTACACCATCGATACATATCTCGAGTTCAGCTTCACTGAAGTTCGGGCTACAGTTTTTGGCTCATTTTGAATGTGTGCGTAAAATTCAAAATACGACTGTATTTATATAAGGTCAAAGTCTATCATACAAAAGAACACGATTTGCACGACTTTACTCACTGTTTTCATCTGTATAGGGTGTACTACCCGTAAATAACTCGTTTGACAGCTTAATAATGTCAATATAGACTGACAATTTCGATATGCATATTGTACAGAAGAGATATTTTAACTCTAAAACTTGTGATTAACTACAAATTGTCTTTTTAATTTAAATTTCTTTCTGATTTTAAATTTATTTAAAGCTCATAATTAATATAAAAATATATTTTTATTTATTGGGCTAATTATCTCCACTCCAAAGGGATATTTTAATTAATGAATATCTTAGGATGGTCTTAAGACAACTTCATTGTGCTGTCTCAGACATGTGCTAAGATTGTCTTAATTATGGTCCTAAGACATGTCTTAAGTCATCTCTTGCGATAGCTTCATTAAGCAGGCTCCATGGATAAATTCGTGTGCTCCAGAAGGGGTAGATGTTGTCTGATTGGATCGCCAAATAAATAAAGTCACACTAAATTTTTATAAGTTTTCAGGTAATCTCATATGTTGAAAAAAAAATAATTACAAGGGCTGTATCATATTGTAGGTAACTTCATGTATGCAAATTCTACTGTGACAAATTACAATGGGACTAATTACATTGTGATACCGGAGGAGATCACAACTAATGAAGGATGTACACTTATACTAAGATGTCCTTCCAGCTTCTCAACTCACAAAACGTGGCAGAAATCGCCACTAACTGCTTTTAATTTTACACCATATGCAGATGGTAACCGGATTAATCCTTCAATTGAACACGCTAATAGATTACGTGTAGTGGGGAACTTCAGTATAGGCATTTATAACCTGCAGATACTAAATGTATCCATAGTCGATGAGGGTCTATATATGTGTAATTATTTAGATAATAACGTCTTCCATTCTAAATACATAAGAGTGTCACTAAAAAGTAAGTATTATTTAACAATTTCTAATTGTATTGTATAACAAACGACATGGTCTTTTCTATGTTCACTAATTTTAGGTCAGAGGTGATGTTCACTTTGTTGATATGTGTTGACCATCACTGTTTTATAATCGTTCTCTTCATAATTAAGGAGTAATCAAAGGACTAATCAGAATTTTATATTTTACCTGTAGAATATTAACAATGGCGTGATAATTCTCGCACCTTCGTGCGTTGCAAATGACAATATACTTGGATTGTTTTTAACATTTCTTGAGGCACAAACAACGTGAAATTCTATATAAAAATATTTTTTTCCGATCACAAAAATATTCCACTCATGACCGAAAAGGCTCTTGCACTCTCTCGTGAAATCTAGATTGATAATCGAAGATCGCGATTATTTATAAAGGAAGGCCAAGAAGCGCCTAAGAATCTTATATCAATATAGAAAAAAAGGGGGTGAAGACAAGCAACAACCAACACTAAAAACACCGAAAACTCATCTCATGGTATACGTAAATTATCTTTTTCCATAGACAGCTGTACTGTTTGATACGTTTAATATATGTTTAGATTCTTCTGAAGTTGTTATTCTGGAAGGATCGACCCTGACAATTACTGAGGACAAAGAACTTAGGTTGACATGCAAGGTAGACTGTTCTTCACATATAAAGAGCATGTCTTGGTCAATGATGGATAATAATTCGATGTTTGATTTATACGAAAGTAACAGTACACTGGTAATACCAAAGGTGAACAGAAACAACTCGGGTGTATACATCTGTCACGCTGAAACCAAAGTAGAAAAGGGAACAGCTAATATTTCCGTAACTATACAATGTAATTATATTTATTTCACACAAATAAATAATTTAATTTGATTTGAATATTCCAATCTGATTGGCTAATCCGCCTGGAGAAAATTTTGGTTATGCTCGATAACCTAGGTTGGTATTGTGACGTCACCAACGTGTTCATCCGCCAACGACAAATTCAAATAGTCACATGAAATAATCGTAATTAAAATCGAGGAATCATTAAATTTTGTTGTCAAAATTAAATTATAAGGAATATTTTAAATTGTTGAACAGGTTATACTTGCATAACCTGGTTTGGGTCAGTTCACGCTTTTCATAAACCACTTCGCGGTTTATTAAGCGTAAACTGACTCAAACTAGGTTATATCGTATAACCTGTTCAACAATTTCAAATATTCCTTAAATAGAACTGCGTAGGTTTAAGGTGCATAATATTGATGTGAAATTAAAGTTCTTTTTACATTGATAATGAATATGTTATATATACAGTCCGACAAAAGTTAAGCACCACCTGACTTGTTTCAATAATATCTTTTCTAATAATGAACTTATTTTAAATCGGTTTGCTGTTTTCGATGCCTATACACACATACTTTCTTACCTGTGAAACAGGTCATCGATCGATTTTTATTGATGTGTATATGACAGGGTGTGTAAAGTGTCACGTGTACTTTTCAACATTTGTGTTTGCGAACGAAAGCTAATTATTTTTTGTGTAGAGTTTTAAGTTTCATTTTCTACTGGTTTGGTATGGTGCGGCGAAAATTAACCATACCAGAAAGGTGGCAAGCTGTTGGCATGCATAACGGTGGTTTTAGCCATAGAAGGGTCGTAGACCACTTCAGGGTTAAACATTCCATCATTGTACGACTGATGCAGCATTTTCGTCAAGCGGGGAATTTTACTGACCGTCCACGTGCAGGTAGATCTCGCAAAACGACGCCGAGAGAGGACCGGCTCATATCCATACGGTCGCGGAAACGGACGTTCAGTACAGCTGGTGCATTTCGTGGTAATTTAGCGTTTAGAGGCCACATTAGGACACGCACTGTAATCAGACGCCTCCAACATCGGAATGCGAGCGCGACGACCCATAAAACGTCCATAGTTGACATTACGTCACCGCCATGCCCGATTTGGCTGGTCACATGATCATTTGGGGTGGACTATTCGCACATGGAGACGGGTCCACTGGTGTGATGAAAGTCGTTTTTTGTTACGCCCTACCGACGGTCGTGCAAGGGTTTGGCGCCAACGAAACACTTCATTTCAGGACAACCACATTCTGGGCACAACTGCTTTTGGGGGTGGGGGTGTAACTGTCAGGGGTTGTTTTTCCTTTGACTGTAAGTTCGACATGTACGTTCTTGATGGTAATCTCACAGGCCAAACATAACGTGACAATGTGCTCGCTCCACGCGTAGTCCCCCATTTCGACAATCATGCGTTGGCTGACAGGCCAATGTTCATGGACGACAACGCTAGGCTACATAGAGCCCGACTTGTACAACATTTTTTTTACAGCAAGAGGCTGTTCAGACAATTCCATGGCCTGCGATGTCGCCAGACATGAACCCTGCAGAGTATGTATTGGACTTTATTGGCCGAAAAATTAACCAACGCAATCCAAAATGTCAAAATATTGACGAATTAAGAACTGCTATCTTACAGGAGTGGCAACAGTTCCCCCAAGAACGGCTTAGGCGTCTTGTGCGAGGCATGAGGAGGCGTGTTACAGAACTGCACAATAAACGCGGTGGATATACTCGTTATTGATTTTTATGCCTTACACATACGCACAATAGATGCATTTAAATGTTCGTAAAATCTGAAGACTCTGCACTTTAATGCAATATTAAAACCTTCCATCAAAGACAAACTGGTTTTACGTTTTTCCAGCGCCTGTTTTGAACCCCATTTTTGCCACGTCATAGTCACGTCTTTCAGGATGATAAATACTTCGTAGATTGGTAATTTTAAAGACCTTGGTGTAGTCTTTTAAGAAGTGTAAGAAAAATGGTGATATCTATTTTATTGTTTTAACAGTATTGATGTAAAAAAATGTATCTATAAAAATATAGGGTGGTGCTTAACTTTTGTCGGAGTGTATATATGAAATAAAATGTATCAACAATACTTTTCAATCCCATTACCCATCTATTCAAGCTAATATACGATAGCAATACTCTCAGACTGAACTGCCATGTCTGTAGCTAAATGCGAACCACGTGTATTGCTCGTTCTTGTTTGTTAATTTGACGTCATTTTAACTTTAAATTAGAACTAACATTATCACTGACGAAATATAATTAGTACAAACATTATCAATGACCAAATATAATTAGTACAAGGATTAGCACTGACGAAATATAATTAGTACAAGCATTATCAATGACGAAATATAATTAGTACAAACATTATCAATGACCAAATATAATTAGTACTAACATTATTACTGACTAAATATAATTAGTACTAACATTATCACTGACGAAATATAATTAGCACTAACATTATCACTGACGAAATATAATTAGTGCTAACATTATCACTTACGAAATGTAATTAGTGCTAACATTATCACTGACGAAATGTAATGAGCACTAACATTATCACTGACGAAATATAATTAGCACTAACATTATGACTGACGAAATGTAATTAGCACAAACGTATTCATGACGAAATATAATTAGTACAAACATAATCAATGACGAAATATTAGTACTAACATTATCACTGACGAAATATAATTAATACTAACATCAATAACGAAATATAATTAGTACTAACATTATCACTTACGAAATATAATTAGTACTAACATTATCAATGACGACATATAACTAGTACAAACATTATCAATTACGAGATATAACTAGTACAAACATATCCATGACGAAATAAAATTAGTAGTAACATGATCAATTTTACGAAATATAACTTGTACTAACATTATCAATGACGAAATATAATGAGTACTAACAATATCAATAGCAAAATATAATCAGTATTAACATCATCAATGACGAAATATAATTAGTGTTAACATTATCACTTACGAAATTAATTAGTACTAACATATCAATGACGAAATATAATTAGTACTAACATTATCAATGACGAAATATAATGGGTACTAACATTATCCTTGACGTAATATAATGAGTATTAACATCATTAATGAGGAAATATAATTAGTACTAACATTATCACTGACGAAATATAATTAGCACTAACATTGTCACTGACGAAATTTAATTAGCATTAACATTACCACTGACGAAATATAATTAGTACTAACATTATCAATTACGAAATTTATCTAGTACTAACATTATCACTTTCGAAATATAATTAATACTAACATTATCACTGACGAAATATAATTAGTACGAACATTATCACTGACGAAATGTAATTAGGATTAACATGATCACTTACGAAATATAATTAGTACTAACATTAATAATGACGAAATATAATTAGTACTAACATTATCAATTACGAAATATAATTAGTACTAACATTAATAATGACGAAATATAATTAGTACTAACATTATCAATTACGAAATATAATTAGTACTAACATTATCACTGACGAAATATAATTAGTATTAACATGATCACTGACGAAATATAATGAGTATTAACATCATCAATGAGGAAATATAATTAGTAATAACATTATCACTGACGAACTATAATTAGTGTTAACATTATCACTGACGAAATTAATTAATACTAACATATCAATGACGAAATATAATTAGTACTAACACTATAAATGACGAAATATAATGGGTACTAACATTATCCCTGACGAAATATAATGAGTATTAACATCATCAATGACGAAATATAATTAGTGTTAACATTATCACTGACGAAATTAATTAGTACTAACATTATCAATGACGAAATATAATTAATACCAAATAAGGATAATAACAAAATTGGCGAACTCCAAACAATCTTCCAAAGGGAAAGTCAAAAATCATAAGTATATAAACAGACAAAATCAGTCAACAACCGGAAAACGGGGAAAACGTAATGACTCTGACTTGGTATATGACTCTGAGTTAATACAGACAAAATATAATTAGTACTAACATTATCAATGACGAAGTATAATTAGTACTAACATTATCAATAACGAAACATTGTTTTTAAGTGAACTATTAAAGGTACCTACTATGTGGTAGTTGGTTGTCATGACATTTGTTGACAACAATCAGTACGATTCCATCTTTGTCAAATATCGGCATCAGTATTCGATGCATAATTACATAATTAACTAACTTCTAATGATTGCTATACAGGTATGACCGTTGAATTGTGTATATCTTAGGAAGTCTTGAGAACGTAAACCGTCTTTTTATTACATAATCTGAAATCATTATAAATCATGGTGTTCTAATTTTCGCTGATTTCATGGTTCATTTAAACCACGAAAATTAAAATCTAACGAAATACAATTTCCCCATTGAGTGTTGCCAGTAGTGTTTGGAACCACAAATTCAGCAACCAGTGAATCAATGAGTTTTGAAGAAACGACGAACACTAGTGCCAACGAATAAAAGTACTCTCACAGTAAAATTATAATCTGTGTTCAAAATAACTCACAGTAATTATAATCTGTGTTCAAAATAACTCACAGTAATTATAATCTGTGTTCAAAATAACTCATAGTAATTATAATCTGTGTTCAAAATAATTCACAGTAATTATAATCTGTGTTCAAAATAACTCACAGTAATTATAATCTGCGTTCAAAATAACTCACAGTAATTATAATCTGTGTTCAAAATAACTCACAGTAATTATAATCTGTGTTCAAAATAACTCACAGTAATTATAATATGTGTTCAAAATAACTCACAGTAATTATAATCTGTGTTCAAAATAAAAATACTCTCACAATAATTATAATCTTTGTTCAAAATAATTCCATTTCACTCTAACAGTAATTATAATCTTTGTTCAAAATAATTCCATTTTACGCTCACAGTATTTAAAATCTGTTCAAAATAAAAGTACTCTCACAGTAATTATTATCTGTTTTCAAAATAACTCCATTTTACTCTCACAGTAATTATAATCTGTTTTCAAAATAACTCCATTTTACTCTCACAGTAATTAAAATATGTGTTCAAAATAAATCCATTTTACTCTCACAGTAATTATAATCTGTTTTCAAAATAACTCCATTTTACTCTCACAGTAATTAAAATCTGTGTTCAAAATAATTCCATTTTCGCTAAATAAAATTGAGATATTTATCCTTATATTCCAAAGAACAAAAATTACAACACAAAACAATAGATAACCTTCCATTGATTTATATTTTAATAGACCCACTTGATGCGAACGTTATAGTTGTAACAAGTCATTTTGGGAAGACCAGACTGGATTGTCTTGTACGAGGAGTACCTGCATTGTATACGTTTTCCAGATGGGAACACAAGTCAACGTTCGGAGAACATATTCGTTACCTTGATGGCTTCGATAATGGAACGCTCTTTATGCAAACTAAATCTAAATTAAAAAGCTATCAAGATAATGGAGTATATGTGTGCCATGTTAGTAACGGTGTTTTAGATAGTAACGGTAGTGTGATACAAATGGGAGAATATGTTCTTAGAGAAGAAAGTAAGTCCATGTAATACATATTTTTTGTTGATCTCAAACCATATCAATATCATCATGATTTTTTTTATACGAGTCTTATTCGTTTTGGCTTAATCTATTAGTTACGTCTTCTAACTATATATAATTTATATAAGTCTCATGTGAAGTTGATATAATGTTCAAACAGGATGCTGAAATCAGTGGATCAATATTTTTCCTTAACTTTGACACGCTTTTACAAACAGTTTAATCCCATTTTCACAAGCTTTAAAGGGTCATTTACTTGGATAACTCGAAATATGATATGGTCGTTAGTATAAAACGGATAACTCGAAGTATGATATGATCTTTAGTATAATACGGATAACTCGAAATATGATATGGTCGTTAGCATAATACGGTTAATCGAAGTATGATATGGTCGTTAGTATAATAAGGATAACTCGAAGTATAATATGGTCGTTAGTATAATACGGATAACTCGAAGTATGATATGGTCGTTAGTCTAATTCGGATAACTCGAAGCATGATATGGTCGTTAGTATAATACGGATAACTTGAAGTATGATATGGTCGTTAGTATAATACGGATAACTCGAAGTATGATGTGGTCGTTAGTATGATAAGGATAACTCGAAGTATGATATGGTCGTTAGTATAATAAGGATAACTAGAAGCATGACATGGTCGTTAGTATAATACCATAATAGTATTGCCGTAGGAGATCCAATTATCAAAAGGGTGAGGATCCCATTATCGGACCTAACCCTGCCACATCTGTGTCTGTCCCAATCAAGGACCTGGAATATGTTCAATGATTTGTGAGAGGTGATTGTTGGTTTTGTTGATATTGCCATTGTTGACCATAACTTTTTAAAATTTCTTTTCATAATTTCTTTGCGATAAATTTACATGCAATCTAAATAAACTGTGAAAGACATTGTCCAGAATAAAATCATATATTTCTCGCACTTAAAATTCAAAGCCATATGACAAAGAAAACAACTTGACCGAAATAAATGTTGGCAATACTTGAATGTCGACGGGTATCCATTTTAGTCCCGAAAGCCATACCCATAACAGTCAGGAATAAGACCAGTATTGATTGGTCTATTACATTTGGAAATTGAAAAGTTTAATATTTTCATATACCTGTATATATTATAAGCAAGAAAGCATCTATCGAAATGTCACTAAATATATAATATATTTACCTTTAAAAATCATAGATTTCCCATCGTCTTTAAGCCCACGTTTGATGAACAAAGGTTAGAAGATGCCTTAAAAGCCGTAAATCAAAAAAGCGTTCCAACCCCAATGAATCAGTTTCACTAATGAATTTTGTTGCAAAACCAATGAAAAAGACTGGTGTTTACAAATGTTTTCAAGGAATAAATTTTCCTTTGATGGAGGAGAAACAGGTGTAAGAAATCAGTCGTGGGTTACAGACGATGGAGAGAAATTTATTGACCATTAAAATTGTTTTTATTTATGTAGTTCAACCAGTATTTGCAATGCAAACCAAGAGAACCCAATTTGGAGTTGATGGGCAAACGACATCATTAATATTCCACGTGTATGGGTATCAACCTCACACGGAGTTGTTCGTTTTTACAGCTGACGATAAAACGGAACAAATTCAAATAAACGAAATCAAAATAAAAAATGCAATTGTTCTGGAAAATTTTCATGACGTAGTAATCCATTATATTCTATAAATTTTGAATTTAGTCGGTTGAAGGAGACGGATTTCCGGAACTATACCATCATCGCTTACAATAGAGTTGGTAAAGGCATTTTTGACTTTGAGATAATACCTGCTTCTGTTGGTACATTTTGTTCCTTCTTTTTTGTTCTTGACGTTTTTCTATTTAAAAATATAATATGCATATCATACTATTTGCATATATTAAATTAATAGGGCATCTTTGCCGGTGATAGGCCCGATTGTGCTGGTGGCTGTAAATCCAACTACCATATGATCACGACGACGACGGTCCCTGGAGAATAATTGTATTAATAGAAGATTGATTTTTTGGTGTTTTAACACCACTTTTAACAATATTTCAACTATATCATGGCGACCAGTTTTAGTGATGGAAGAAGCCGGAGTACCCGGTCAGAACCATCGACCATGGGCAAGCAACTGGTAAACTTTATCACTTGCGGCTGGGAGTAGAGTGCACCGTTTTTGTAATTTACAAAGCCGGGTGCGAACACATGCCGTATTGGTGATAGGATTGTATGAGTTGTTAGGTAATTTAACTACCTAGCTCATTGAGCCACCCGGTATTAATAGAAGATAAACATATAACAAATAACCTATATTGCAAATCCGGTATGTACAACTCCTGTTAGAGATAATATAGGTGTTGGATTTATTGATAAATTATGTTAATCGGTAATGAAAAATGCATTAACATTATTTGTGTCCTTTCAAATGAATTTGAGTTGTGTTGGATTTAGGTGTATGATAATATTTCAGTCATATCTTTGGTTTATGGGCGGAGGAAAGGAGAGTACTGGTATATGGGAGGAGAAAACGGGAGTCCCCTGAGAAATCTAACCGACTCTTCTGTCCATAGGTAGTGACAAACGCTATCACATAAAATTGTATCGAGTACACCTCACCATATGCAGGCATATGACTCAAAATATTAGTGGTGAATCATAAGTCCTGATTGAATGGACAGAGTTCATTGAAATTACCCTACGACCGCGGCGACGATGACATCTTTACGTTATTGTACTTTGTCCTATAGATGTGATTTTATTTCTTTTACAGAAGAACATAAGACATCTGGACCATCTTTTCGTGTTGTGGTATTGTCGATATCTATTATCGCTGGGATAGTATACGTAGTCTTTGTAATACTTACGATATTACTGATAGAACTTGTAAGTGTTTGAATGTATGTCACAAATTTCATCAAAACTAATAAAACAATTGACAAACTTTAAATTATGGTTCAGCGAGCTGTGAGGTATGGAATTAAAAAGGATATTTAAATCTAACATTAGAACTCCCACTTTCCCCCTGCCTCTGCTGTGGAGATCTAACAACATCGCGTTAGATTTCACGTCAGAGGTCAAATTCGTGCACCTCACTGTTAAGCAAACTGACACTGTCGCTAGAAATATCTCCCAATCAGCACAGATTGAAAAATTGTGCTGAAAATAGTATTGAACACTACCTAAATCACGAAACCGCACCTGAAAGGAAATATATTACTGCTATGATTTATGTAATCTTAAGCATTCGAAATGCATGATAATAATTAACCTTTCTATTACAACCCAGAAGATTGGTTATGCTTAAACCCTTCCGGAGAACCTGAGTTCACCCCCGTTTATAGTGGGGTTCATGTTGCTCTATCTTTAGTTTTTTGTGTATGTTTTGTAGAACGTTGTTTGTCCTTTTCCCTTTGGCCATTATGTTTCCTGTCCTTCGATTTGCGGATTCTGATTACCCCTTTTGTATCTTCAAGCTCTTCTAACAGTTGCATTGGATCCAAATTACTTCTCGTACAATAATGTTGGTTTTAATATCATTACTCGATCTTATATAAAGGACGCGTATCTCACCACAAGAACAACAAAGTGTAACATTTTTTTACTGATATATTATTTTCTTATTGCGTTATAACTGGTATTGTATTATTAAATTAGTTGTGGTGGTTTCTTCGTAACTATCCGCGGACCAGAATATAGTCCCAAACATGTAACATTTATATGTTTAATTATGTTACTTCACATCCTACATTTTTTTAGAAAACAACCGAAAACATGAGTACATATCTCGGAAAAACATTGCATGCATGCTTTTTATGTTTAACTGTTCCTTTATTTTATTTTTAGATTTGAAGAAAAATGAAAATGAATTAGCGTAAGTTTTTAATACTAATTGTTAGCTAATAATTTGTAATAAATGAATTAATTCTGCAATCAGTGCCGGAATTAAGTCAATTGAACCAATTGGTCGCCGCGCTGGAGTGATCTACTCCCGGCTGTTCATGTACACTCAATGCACTGCAGATTTTACAGAGAACAATTGAGCCTCGCACCTCCTAATCCTTACATTCAGTGTACAAATATAGTATACAAATTAATGTTTGCTTTATAGTCTATATAGTATACGAATGACTTTTTTTTAGCCCCGCCCATTATGGACATCTATTTTATGTTCTCTGTTAGACAAACCAGTAATCAATAAAAACCATCGGCTGTTGTTGTTAATTAATGTCCTCTTTCTAAATACAAGGGCTCGTCGAGGTCTTGATCGTATAATAGTTGGATTTACAACTACCTATGCAATAAGTTCATATCACCACTGAAGTTGTGAGTTCGAATCCCGCTCATGTCGAAGTGTACTCGATACAACGTTATGCAATGAAGTTTGTCAGCGACTTACAGCAGGTTCGGTTGTTTTCTCCTGGTACTCCGGATTGCTGCACCAATAAAACTGGACGCAACGATTTAACTGAAAGATTGTTGAAATTGGCCCCTTCTCCTTCTAAACATAATAATATGAAACTAATCATTTTAAAATTCAACATATGCGCATTCGTTGTATACTTATTCTACGCTAAGCAACTCCAAGAAATAAACGATAAACAACAAGAAAAGATATTTTTTTAATCCATAGACTGCTGTGTGTATGCAATCCAAACTTGAACGATGAAGCATCGCGCTTTAAATATAAAATAATCTCTACTAATGTCTCTAACTGATAATGGTATGATTGATGAGGACACAACTAACACTCTTCTGTAAAGTAACGTCAGTTCCACCTGAAAATCATGAAAGTCGTCGATGTGTACTTGAAGCATTCGCATGTTTATATAATTAATTGTGTGCATATACATTTATATATTCATGACCGTATTGTGAATCAAAATTTCTCCCAATCTTAGACAGCAACAAATGCAAGTAAAAATATTTCTTTTAACAATATGCGATTTGAGTGTTCTGGGATGCAGAGATTTAAACTATTTAATATTTTAATTAAGATGTCTTTGGTAATTGGTAGACGACAATCTCTATTGGGTTGCAAGTTGTTACAGCCTTTAAGTAATTTCCTGATTAAAAAAGAGGTAGTAGGGTCCTGGATATCCAAGATTTTGAATATAACTAATAGCTGATTTATGAGAAACAATAGTCGAGGGACTATATGCAAGCCCGAATAAATAACATATAAAATTGCATACATTATATACTTACAATGGAAGTGTTAGAGCTACCCTCTGATATAAAAGTTTAACAACAATTTCCAACTATGTCTGTATCCTCTACTTGCAGATGGAGAATAGTGAGTGTATCAACAAATGGAGAGTCTGTTCACTTAAATTATTAAAGACTGGTCTGGAATTGCAGTTTCTTCTTGGCAAAGCCACGGAGCTACTGACCTGGCTTTCTCAAATTGAAAACGAGATAACTGGTCAACAATAACATTACGTTTCCCAGCGATGTGCTTAGCTCGGATAACAACATTAAATGTCAAAGCAGCCAACACCAATCGACGGATCAATTTCATTGTCTGTTTATCACTTCAACGAACGCTTGATTATCACAAAGAAATAATAGCTATGTATTTTTGAAGCTTTCCCCTCAAATTTTCAATGCAAGTACGATGGGAAATAACTTCTTGTCTATTGTGTTGAAGATGTGATGGCCAAGCCTTTACAAACCATAAACTTCCAAGCACTGCTGCATATCCTAATGAATCTGAAGCATCAGTTAATAGCTTTAAATGGTCAGAAGTGACCCTAGTATCTGCAAAGAAAACCGATTTCCCGTTAAAAGTTTCAATAAAAGACTTGCCATGCTTGCAAATCAACTCTCGCTTCACATGTAAGCCTTATAAAATGAAAAGGGTTAACAATATTCACTGTAATGTCAATTAAGCGAAGTAAAAATTCTCGTCCGGGGCAGACAACCATGCATTCAAAATTAAGTAAACCTATTAGGGACTGACGAGATCACAAGGTGATTTTCGTTCTATGCATAGCTGATATTAGTGCAGTATTGATTTTGACAATCTTGTTTTGTGGAAGGCGACATTCCATTTTTCTGAATCCACTTCTATCCCATGAATAAAAAATAACTTTAGAATAGTTTTTTTTAACAACGTGATATATTTTATTCAAATGCTTGTTACAATTAACACCCGAAAAGTCCAAGCTTCTTTTGATGTTTCCCTATTACATCTTCTTCTGATTATCCAGGGTTATAATAAGAATTACATGAAAGATATACAAACTAAGTACAATGTATAGTTAATACCTTTTAGAAACATTTATTTATTTTGCATTTTGTATATAATTTATTACTTTAATTAAAAATGTATACTTTTGAAGTGTTTTATTTTCTTTTATTCTTTTAATTCATTGACAAATATTCTATCAACATTAATACACTTTGTTTTCTGTTCAGATATATAATACGATTTGTAGATGGAAAACCCTACAAGTAACAACATATTTAATACAAGGTAGTTTTTATCATCTAACTTATATCCAAGTTCTATATGTTTCAAAGTAGTTTTGGTTTCGATACCCAATTCCTTCATTAAAATCTGAAATTTTGTCCAAAATTCTTTTAAAAACGCACAATTAAAACCATATTGAAACCCAGAAACTAAATAGTTACGGAAAGCTGTGTTGTACCCGATTAACTTCTGATTGAGGACGTCCCTTTTAACTGGGCTGGGCAAATTGAGTCGCTTGGAAAAACGTGTTCTTTGATACAGGTTGCTCTACGAGGGCAGTTTGGGAGTAGATGGGTGCCCCTACTAATCTTACATACGTGCCTGTATGGGCATGTAGAAACATCGCAATACTCTTTCCTATTGTAGGCAACACAGACTTTATCCCTGGAGAAGTTTGGTCGAAAGGGCCGCTGTGACCGATTATTCCTATCCAGAGGATTGGTGCGACCTTGATGAAAATTGGACGTTCTATGAAGGGCTCTTTTGTACAATTAATCCAAAGGCTTATGTCAAGATTGACGATTGCCTTTACGCAAGTCCCGGAACCATAAATCAGAATAATGGAAAGCTACTACCCCTTTCATTACATGCATTTCTTTGATAGTAGAAAATATACTTCAATAAATGTTGGGCCTCTTTCGGATATTTTTGCATATATTTTGCTATAAAGATGTAGAAACATTCTGCTTATTCTTGAAATGATAAAAATGGCCTAACCTGTTCCTGATTTAATGAGTCCACATCTGTCTGAATTTGAACAGTAAATGAATTTGGAGACAATTTATTTACCCATGGGTCTACAGGACTGACATTCCCAGGGAGTAACACTTTTAGATCAATCAAATCATCAGCCCATTTTTTAAAAACTTTATTCTATGTCCCACATGTGCCCCCGAAGGAATATCTTTCGATAAATTAAATTAGGATCTATCTGATGAACATGTAGCTGTTGACTCATTGTTGTCTTGCATCAAGATGTTATCGAACAATTGATGAATATTTGTATTCAGATTTGTCTCTGTTGTTTGCACAGGAGGACATGTAGAAGGACTATACAACTGTGTTTCCTTCAAATGTGTTGACTAATTAAAATCTTGGTTTGTTGATGTTGATAAAATTGGAATATATTCAGTTGTTATTGTATCTGTAACATTTGATCTGTTCCCATGTACATTTGACTGTCTAATATTTTGTTGTTTAACAATTTCTCTTGCAAGGTTTTTGTAGTCCAGCACAAATTTGATCGGCAACACATATAGATAATCTGATGTTACAGTACCATTATTGTTAGCACTCGTAGAATGTTCCAATGGTTAATTGTTGACAACTGAATCTGGCCGTGAATATCTAGAATGTCTCTGTCTTATTGGACCCGATGTAACATTCTAAGCTGCCTGTGATGATGCATCAGCTGTATGTGACGTATCCTGTGGGTTAGACGTTAGGAGGAGTCATAGGGCACTAAAGTTATTGAGCTAAATATGAAAACAGACAAAAACAAACATTAAATTCAGAATTTTGAACATTTTTTAGATTTAAACCCTTGTATCTTAACAATAGTACTTTTTAGCATATGAGCATGGTTAATAACCAACAAAATATGTGTTATATGTTCACTGAGCTTTTAAGCGTACAAGTACTCAGTACAGAGTCACAACACAAGAGGGGTTTGCACATACTAGTATAATTATTTTACATGTCTGTGTATGACTGGACTCAGAAAAAGTCACACTATAACAGTGTTTTGCACATACATGTGCAAGAGTATACCATAGCATGTCCGGATGATTTAACTTGTTAGCTTGGTATACTGTGAATAATTAATCGGACATACATGTACTCTTTAGTAAATAGTGAAATAACAAATTAACTGAAAGATACCACTGTGCAACAACATTTTAACTATGACTCAGATACCACTGAGCACTTCACACAAACACCCTTTTGTGGAAACTGAAACATGCATATGGTGCCTCAGATACTGCTGAGAGCATGATATTTTTTTTATGAAGAATTGATAAAAAATCTAGGCATAACAATTGCTAACCGTTAAAGAAAGTATGCCCTTTTCATAATGCTCCAATAAATGACAAAATAAAGATAAACGTGCAAGATGTAACACCACATTGTAAGACAATTAATCTACTGTGGTTAATGTAGTACACAAATACATAACCGCTCACTTTCTTGCCTTGGTACAGGCATTTCAACAACAAGTGGCGGGATTAAACAAGTTTTATTAATAGAAAATTGCCCTCTTAATCAAATGATGCAGTCATGCAAAAGTGCTTTCCACACGTGAATAAAATGGAAACCTTCACATATAGCCCCGCGAACAGCGTTATTAGTATGAAATTAACATCGATAACCCCTGTACCAATGAAAGTAGTATTGATGGATTAAGCATAGTGCTATTTTACAAACACACCCAACTGGTGGGCAGATGGGGGGGAACTTTTGTGTGGATACATTGTCTGGAATATAAAGAAAACGTATAGGGAATTATAGCCATCTTAGCAAAACGTTGGCCTGTTCTCTGTTAGAACCATTCACATTTAACTGGTCCTTCTTTTCGGTAAGCCTGGAAATCCATCTCTTTAAACTATTTGGTAGAAGAGACTAAAACATTTTGATGCATTATCTCTTGCTATGCATGATTTTATTATTTTTCTTCAGCATTTTAATTTTATATATCAAGTGTCAAACAACCTGAACTTGCATGTAAATATCAGCATAATAATAATCTAAATAGAGGAAGGGCGGCCTTAAGCTAATTGGATCAATTGCTTACAATTGGGCCCCACGCTGGAGTTATCTACTCTCTGCTGTACAAGTATACACAACAGCACACTACTGACTTTACAGAGAACAAGTGGGCCCCACGATGGAGTTATCTACTCTCTGCTGTTCAAGTATACACAACAACACACTGCAGGCTTTACAGAAAAATAATTGTCCCAGCACCTCTTATTGCCAGTCCTGAATAGAGGGTTATGGATATATGGCATTGTTAATGTTTTATTGGCATCCGAAGCAGGTTTTCAGTTATACCTAGACAATACAATACAAAGAATGGGAGTCGAAAACCCGAACAGCTATAACTAATTTGACTTGATTGGTGTCTCTAGTGAATATCGGGGAGCGAAGACCTATGCAAGTGCACTCGTACAAGTTTGTTGTTAGAAGTCAACGGTATTAACAAATGACCATCCATGACCTTGTTTAAGTAGAATGCTTTGTGAATTATCTATTATTATCCAAAGGGTTCCATTATGACCTACTTTCATATAAATCAGTTATCGTCGAACCATCATCTAATCATAATCCATAACGTTAATAATTAATAATTTGTATTGTCATATAACGAAACATAAAGCTTGTGACAAAATAACAACCACAAATAAACATAGTAATGAAATACATAACAAATCAATGATCTGGTTTGTTAGTCTGAGGGTCCCCTGTCCTCAGTTCCACTGAAATCTTCAAAAAGGAGCCAAGACTTTGAACCTGTCGAAAATCTGTTGGATTCAGAATGCATTTCATTTTGTCAATTTCAGAATTTGTAGAGTCAAAATCGGATAAAAAATTATTTCTGATATTTGTATTTCTTTGCCAATGGAAAAAGAAATGAAATTCATCATCAATACTGTTACTTTTGCAAAAATTACAATAGTGTTCTGAATATATCATGTTTGATTACAATACATTAAAAACAAATTTAATTCATTCTCATATTTCACATGTTGTCATCATAAACTAAAGGGGATCGTCACGGTCGTCTTCGTATGGTACTTGGATCTATAACTACCTATGCAATCAGTATATATCACCAATAACGTTGTGAGGTCGCATCCCGCTCAGGCGAACTGTACTCAATACAACATTATGTGATAAAGTTTATCAGTGACGTGCGACAGATCAGTGGTTTTCTCCGGGTACTTCGATATCCTCCACCAATAAAACTGACCACCGCAATATAACTGAAATATTGTTGAAAGTGGCGTTAAACACTATAAACCAACTAAAATAACCAAAATCAGTAATCGACGAAGCATCATCAAATCATAATCCAATAGGTAACTAATACAGTGTTATGAAGATATTAATGTTTTATTATAATACATTGAAAAAAAAATTAATGCATTTTTGTTTTACTAATTCTTACATTTTACACGTTGTTCTCATAAGTTAAGAGTAAAAAAGTAACTTTACATAGGTTATTTGGCATAGAAAATTATAATCACTTTTAAATGCGAGACGCCCAATAGACGGTTTTTAATGATTTTTTGGGCATGAATTATTAAGAGGGTTTTTTATATGCTCTCAAAAGGGGTCTCAAAATTGACTGTAGGTAAACTCTTACATAGGACAATAATTATACTCTATCATACAGTTTATTTAATTTCGGAACAGACTGGTAAAATAGAGTTATTCCCCCTACATCGGCATTTAAAAACTAGATTAAGATTATTTGCCTCTCATGTGCCAGTAGCTTGGTATTCATTTGCATCACGTTCTAAAGGCAAATTGATTTTCAGTAAATTTGCTTAGTATGGGTGGGGGGGATATACTGGAACGTTGAAACTGTTTTCTCTTTGACTTTTCTTATACCAAGAGTAACACAACGGGTGCCACGAACAGCACAAGTGACGATCGGCGAGAAATAAGCATGGAAACGTGTTGTGGCTTTCTTTGACAGGTGTCTGTTTGTGTTCTTCTTCATAATTTCGTCTATCACGACAGTCGTGTTCTTTGTTACTGTAATGTAATGATAACACATTCAAGGAGGAGTGTTTCAGTGTCCAATTGTACAATGGTTTGGTTTGGCTGTATGGTGTTTAACGTCACTTTCAACAATATTTCAGTTATATCGTGGCGGTCAGTTTTATTGGTGAAGGAAACTGGAGGACCCGGAAAAAACAATCGATCTGTCGCAAGTCTCTGAAAAACTTTATCACATAATGTTATACACCTCGCAGTGATCGAGATTCGAGCTCACAACATCAGTGGTGGTAAGCATTGATTGCATAGGTAGCTATAAATCCAACTACCATACGATCACGACCACGACGGCCCCAGTTGTAAAATAAGATACAAAAATGTATATAGAAAATGAATACAAATATAATATAAAAATAATTTCATCCCAAAAAAGTCCATTAGACACATCACTTAACCTGGATATTTGTTGTAATGATCATTTTTTACGATTGTTGGAAGGCACATCTTAACTACAAAAATGTATATACGAGCTCCTCCACAAGATTAACTTATTCCGTAAGGATGCGATGAACAACGTTACAACGACACATACATATATGCCACAGTTTGTAGAAAACACCTAGTTGCGTGTGTAATATTTGCTGCAAGCTTTCAGCAAAGATCTGGAAGAAGCCTGTACTTAGTCCTGATTTGTCTCCCTGATGAAGGTTATTCCAGACTCAGTCCTGATTTGTCTCCATCATGAAGGTTATTCCAGACTCAGTCCTGATTTGTCTCCCTGATGAAGGTTATTCCAGACTCAGGCAAATTGATTTTCAGTAATATGTTTTAGTATGGGGGGATACACTGGAACGTAAAAACTGTCTTTTCTTTGACTTTTCTTATACCATTACCAAGAATAACACAACGGATGCCACGAACAGCAAAAGTGAAGATCGGCGAGAAATAAGCATGGAAACGTGTTGTGGCTTTCTTTGACAGGTGTCTGTTTGTGTCCTTCTTCATAATTTCGTCTATCACGACAGTCGTGTTCTTTGTTATTGTTACTGATGAAGTTTATTCTAGACTCAGTCCTGATTTGTCTCCCTGATGAAGGTTATTCCAGACTCAGTCCTGATTTGTCTCCCTGATGAAGGTTATTCCAGACTCAGTCCTGATGTGTCTCCCTGATGAAGGTTATTCCGGACTCAGCCCTGATTTGTCTCCCCGATGAAGGTCGTTCCGGATATGTTTCGTCCTCACTAACTTAGATATTTACGTTTTTATTACGTAAGATCATTTACATTTTTTTTTAACTTTTACATTTCAATGTTTGATCTGGATAAAGAAATGTAAAATGTGATGATACTTTTCAGCACAAATTACTTTTTTTTTCAATCTGTCATGAATCTTATGAAAAAATTACTGTTTTTGGGAAGTTCTGACCTTAATATCAATTTAAATATTACGCCTTAATTTTTTATAATAGTGCATAAAAATTGTTCGCTAGGAAAACGAATTTCATAAAACACAGATACATAGTGTCAGTTTGTTAAGAGTGCAATTCACATTTCCCTTTTACCTGTCGTTCGGTTATCAGCTATTAAAACAATGTTAAATGATTTGAGTATGCTTGTTTCTGAGTCATACGTCCTATTGTTATATTCATGCATGTTTACCAATGTTATATATATGAACTTGATAGCAACCCATTAAAACTTAACAGGAAGTGATAAAAAAAACATTTTGGAACCATAAAAGGAAGTTTTAGATAATATGAATAACTTTCACAACGGAAACTATAATCACAATTACATGTAAAATATATAACACATCGTACCACTCGAGTATTTTACAGCTAAATAATGGAGGTATATGTAAGTATATCATTCAGTTTAATAATTAACAAATACATGCCTTTGATTATTTTCTAATGTTATATTGTACATTGAAATACATGTATATAACAATGATAGTTTTATAGTAAATTAATACAAAGCCATGCAGAGAGAAACATTACTATGGTAAACATCAGAAAGTTAAAGAAATCAAAGCCACACAGAGAGAAACATTACTATGGTAAACATGACAAAATTAAAGAAATCAAAGCCACACAGAGAGAAACATTACTATGGTAAACATGACAAAATTAAAGAAAGCAAGGCCACACAGAGAGAAACATTACTATGGTAAACATGACAAAATTAAAGAAATCAAAGCCACACAGAGAGAAACATTACTATGGTAAACATGACAAAATTAAAGAAGTCAAAGCCATACAGAGAGAAACGTTACTATGGTAAACATGACAAAATTAAAGAAATCAAGGCCACACAGAGAGAAACATTACTATGGTAAACATGACAAAATTAAAGAAATCAAAGCCACACAGTGAGAAACATTACTATGGTAAACATGACAACATTAAAGAAATCAAAGCCACGCAGAGAGAAACATTACTATGGTAAACATGACAAAATTAAAGAAATCAAGGCCACACAGAGAGAAACATTACTATGGTAAACATGACAAAATAAAAAAAATCAAGGCCACACAGAGAGAAACATTACTATGGTAAACATGACAAAATTAAAAAAAATCAAAGCCACACAGAGAGAAACATTACTATGATAAACATGACAAATTAAAGAAATCAAGGCCACACAGAGAGAAACATTACTATGGTAAACATGACAAAATTAAAAAAATCAAAGCCACACAGAGAGAAACATTACTATGATAAACATGACAAAATTAAAGAAATCAAAGCCACACAGAGAGAAGCATTACTATGGTAAACATGACAAAATTAAAGAAATCAAGGCCACGCAGAGAGAAACATTACTATGGTAAACATGACAAAATTAAAGAAATCAAAGCCACACAGAGAGAAACATTACTATGGTAAACATGACAAAATTAAAGAGATCAAAGCCACACAGAGAGAAACATTACTATGGTAAACATGACAACATTAAAGAAATCAAAGCCACGCAGAGAGAAACATTACTATGGTAAACATGACAAAATTAAAGAAATCAAGGCCACACAGAGAGAAACGTTACTATGGTAAACATGACAAAATTAAAGAAATCAAGGCCACACAGAGAGAAACATTACTATGGTAAACATGACAAAATTAAAGAAATCAAGGCCACACAGAGAGAAACATTACTATGATAAACATGACAAAATTAAAGAAATCAAGGCCACACAGAGAGAAACATTACTATGGTAAACATGAGAAAATTAAAGAAATCAAAGCCACACAGAGAAAAACATTACTATGGTAAAAATGACAAAATTAAAGAAATCAAAGCCATACAGAGAGAAACGTTACTTTGGTAAAACATGACAAAATTAAAGAAGACTGGAATATAAGGCAATGTATACTTTTCGAAAGGTTTAGGCAAATAAAACTGATTTAACCCCACCAATTGTTATTAAAGTGCCAGTACCAAGCCAGGAAAGTGATGTTTTGTATTTGTATGTTAGGAATGTCGATTTTCCTCTTTTAAAGATTGGTCTATTGGATTATGGAACTATTCTGACAGTGTGGTGTTTGTTATTGGCATTTGGTACCATT
>MJUT01051978.1:47374-69088 GCA_002080005.1 Gigantidas platifrons
TGTTTTATTTTCTTTTATTCTTTTAATATATTCATTGACAAATAGTATATCAACATTAATACACTTTGTTTTCTGTTCAGATATATAATACGAATTGTAGATGGAAAACCTTACAAGTAGCAAAATATTTAATACAAGATAGTCTTTATCATCTATCTTATATCCAAGTTCTATATGTTCCAAAGTATTTTTGGTTTCGATACCCAATTCCTTCATTAAAATCTGAAATTTTGTCCAAATTCTTTTAAAAACGCACAAGTAAAACCATATTGAAACCCAGAAACTAAATAGTTACGGAAAGCTGTGCTGTACCCGTTTAACTTCTGATTGAGGACGTCCCGTTTTACTGGGCTGAGCAAAATGAGTAGCTTGGAAAAACCTTTTATTTTATACAGGTTGCTCTACGAATGCAGCTTGGGAGTGGATGGGTGCCCCTACTGATCTTACATACGTGTCTGTATGGGCATGTAGAAACCTCGCAATACTCTTTCCTATTGTAGGCAACACAGACTTAATCCCTGGAGAAGCTTGGTCGAAAGGGCCGATGTAACCGATTGTTCCTACCCAGAGCATTGTTGCAACCTTGATGAAAATTGGACGTTCTATGAAGGGCTCTTTTGTACAATTAATCCAAAGGCTTATGCCAAGGTTGACTACTGCCTTTACGCAAGTCTCGGAACCATGAATCAGAATAATGGAAAGCTACTACCCCTTTCATTACATGCATTTCTTTGATAGTAGAAAATATACTTCAATAAATGTTGGGCCTCTTTCGGATACTTTTGCATATATTTTGCTATAGAGATGTAGAAACATTCTGCCCATTCTTGGAATGATAATAATGTTCCTGTTCCTGATTTAATGAGTCCACATCCGTCTGAATTTGGTGAACAGTAAATGAATTTGGAGACAATTTAATTACCCATGGGTCTACAGGACTGATATTTGGAGTCAATTTAATTACCCATGGGTCTACAGGACTGACATTCCCAGGGAGTAAAACTTTTAGATCAATCAAATCATCAGCCCATTTTTTAAACTTTATTCTATGTCCCACATGTGCCCCCGAAGGAATACCTTTCGGTCAATTAAATTAGGATCTATCTGATGAACATGTAGCTGTTGACTCATTGTTGTCTTGTATCAAGATGTTGTCGAACAATTGATGAATATTTGTATTCAGATTTTTCTCTGTTGTTTGCACTGGAGGACATGTAGTAGGACTATACAACTGTGTTCCCATCAAATGTGTTGACTAATTAAAATCTTGGTTTGTTGATGTTGATAAACTGGGAATATATTCAGTTGTTACGGTATCTGTAACATTTGACCTGTTCCCAGATACATTTGACTGTCTAATATTTTGTTGTTTAATAATTTCTCTTACAAGTTTTTCGTAGTAAATCACAAATTCGGGAGGCAACACATATAGAGAATCTGAAGTTACAGTACCATTATTGTTAGCACTCGTAGAATGTTCCAATGGTTAATTGTTGACAACTGAATCTGGCCGTGAATATGTAGAATGTCTCTGTCTTATTGGACGCGATGTAACATTCTAAGCTGCCTGTGGTGATGCCTCAGCTGTATGTGACGTATCCTGTGGGCTAGACGTTCTTCGTCGTTTCTTAGGAGGAGCCATTGGACACTAAAGTTGTTGAGCTAAATATGAAAGCAGACAAAAACAAACATGAAATTCAGAATTTTGAACATTTTTTTAGATTTAAACCCTTGTACCTTAACAATAGTTCTTTTCGGCATATGAGCATAATTAATAACCAACAAAATATGTGTTATAGGTTCACTGAGTTTTTAAACGTACAAGTATTCAGTAGAGTCACAACACAACTGCGTTTGCACATACTAGTGCAATTATTTTACATATCTGTGTATGACTGGACTCAGAAAAAGCCACACTATAATTGTGTTTTGCACACACATGTGCAAAAGTATACCATAGCATGTCCTGATGATTTAACTTGTTAGCCTGGTATACTGTGAATAGTTAATCGGACATACATGTACTCTTTAGTAAATAGTGAAATAACAAACTAACTGCAAGATACCACTGTGCAACAACATTTTAACTTGGTATTATTTCATGAAGAATTGATAAGAATCTAAGCATAATTTGCAATTGCTAACAGTTAAAGAGAGTATGCCCTTTTCATAATGCCCTTTGAATAAATGACAAAATAAAGATAAACGTGCAAGATGTAACACCATATTGTAAGACGATTAACCTACTGCGGTTAATGTAGTACACAAATACATAACTGCTCACTTTATTGCCTTGGTACAGGCATTTCAACAACAAGTGGCGGGATTAAACTAGTTTTATTAATATAAAATTTCCCTCTTAATGAAATGATGCAGTCATGCAAAAGTGCTTTCCACACGTGAGTAAAATGGAAACCTTCACATATAACCCCGCGAACAGCGTTATTAGTATGAAATTAACATCAATAACCTCTGTGCCAATGACAGTAGTATTGATGGATAAAGCATAGTGTTATTTTACAAACACACCCAACTGGTGGGGAGATGGGGGGAACTTTAGTGTGGATACATTGTCTGGAATATAAAGATAATGTATAGGGAATTATAGACATCTATCTTAGCAAAACGTTGGCCTGTTCTCTGTTAGAACCATTCACATTTAACTGGTCCTTCTTTTCGGTAAGCCTGGAAATCCATCTCTTTAAACTATTTCACATGTTGTCATCATAAACTAAAGGGGATCGTCACGGTCGTCTTCGTGTGGTACTTGGATATATAACTACATATGCAATCAGTATATATCACCAATAACGTTGTGAGTTCGCATCGCGCTCAGGCGAAGTGTACTCAATACAACATTATGTGATAAAGTTTATCAGTGACGTGCGACAGATCAGTGGTTTTCTCCGGGTACTTCGATATCCTCCACCAATAAAACTGACCGCCACGATACAACTGAAATATTGTTGAAAGTGGCGTTAAACACCATAAACCAACTAAACTAACCAAAATCAGTAATCGACGAAGCATCATCAAATCATAATCCAATAGGTAACTAATACAGTGTTATGAAGATATTAATGTTTTATTATAATACATTGAAAAAACAATTAATGCATTTTCGTTTTACTAATTCTTACATTTTACACGTTGTTCTCATAAGTTAAGAGTAAAAAGGTAACTTTACATAGGTTATTTGGCATAGAAATTTATAATCACTTTTAAATGCGAGACGCCCAATAGACTGTTTTTAATGATTTTTTGGGCAAGAATTATTAAGAGGGGGTTTTATACATAGGTGCTCTCAAACTCTTACAAAGGACAATAATTATACTCTATCATACAGTTTATTTCATTTCGGAACAGACTGGTAAAATAGAGTTATTTCCCCTACATCGGCATTTAAAAACCAGATTAAGATTATTTGCCTCTCATGTGCGAGTAGTGTGGTATTCATTTGCATCACGTTCTAAAGGCAAATTGATTTTCAGTAAATTTGTTTAGTATGGGGGGGGGTGGTATACTGGAACGTTGAAACTGTCTTCTCTTTGACTTTTCTTATACCAAGAGTAACACAACGGGTGCCACAAACAGCAAAAGTGAAGATCGGCGAGAAATCAACACGGAAACGTGTTGTGGCTTTCTGTGACATGTGGCTGTTTGTGTTCTTCTTCATAATTTCGTCTATCACGACAGTCCTGTTCTTTGTTACTGTAATGTAATGATAACACATTCAGGAATGAGTGTTGCAATATTCAATTGCAAAATGGTTTGGTTTGATTGTATGGTGTTTAACGTCACTTTCAACAATATTTCAGTTATATCGTGGAGGTCAGTTTTATTGGTGAAGGAAACTGGAGGGCCCGGAAAAAAACACCGATCTGTCGCAAGTCACTGACCAACTTTATCACATAATGTTGTACACCTCGCCCTGATCGAGATTCGAACTCACAACATCAGTGTTAGTAAGCACTGATTGCATAGGTAGTTGTAAATCCAACTACCATACGATCACGACCACGACGGCTCTAATTGTAAAATGAGATACAAAAATGTATATAGAAAATGAATAGAAATATAATATAAAAATAATTACATCCCAAAAAAGTCCTTTTTTTAACTTTTACATTTCAACGTCTGATCTGCATATAGAAATGCAAAACATAAAAAATACTTTTCACCAGAAATTACTTTTTTCTTCAATCTGTCATGAATTTTATGAAAAAAAATACTGTTTTTGATTAGTTCTGACCTTAATAACAATTTAAATATTACTGCTTAATTTTTTTTATAATAGTGCATACAAATTTTTCACAAGTTAAACGATTTTCATAAAGCAAAAGGCTAGCGAAACACAAAACACATATACATCGTGTCAGTTTGTTAAGAGTGCAATTCATCAGGGGATGTCATAGGGAAAGGGGACGGAATCGGCAAATAATCATACTAGAAAATGGCCGATTTTACCATTCGATTTATCTCGAGATTTTATAATAAATAAAGGAATTCTCGTCCAGTTCGCGTATATCGAGAAACTTTTAATTGGATCATTTTCTGACGTATTTGACGTGTGTATGCTAATTTAGAATCGACCGAAATAAGTCGGAACATACCGAAGTATAATTATAATATACGGAAACAGACCGTTGGAAGTTCGGCAATATAATTAAATAGAAAAGTGGGCGTTGATTATATAAATAAATCCAAAAGTTCTTCGAGGTAGGTAATTTAATTTAAATAATTGCAACTATAATATTCATAATAAGTGCAACTATAACATTCATATAAATATGCACATAAACAAAGTTATTGATTAATATTGATAACAATTTAAAAATATAAGAATTAAATGCAAAAAGTTGAATTAACAATAATTATTGGGGAAAATGCTTTTTAAGGAATTTGAATGAAGGGAGATAATCATAGTACTGTATAGTATTATAAAATTACTACTGAAAAAGTTTTTTTGTAAAAAAAAAACATTAACCAATAGTGATTAACACAGTTTGTCTATAAGCTTATATTAAAAAAAAAATGAAATAAATACTGGGAAGCTCATCTAAGTAGATCCTCTGTTTTTAATAACAATTTATATTAATAAAATAAAATAATCTAAAATGCATATGTATGCTAAATAAAATGTGGATTAAGTGCTAACTATGTTAGGTATCTAAACACCATTAGTTGTTTACAAAATACACTTATATATATATAATTATTGTTTGTAAACAAACATCTGCTTTGCATATCATAAATCATCGGATTTACCATATTCTAAGAAAACACGTGTTTTTTTTAATTAATTTATTTTATAAAAATATATATCCTATATTTTATGCTTTTATATATAATAATTAAGGTAAAAATACCTTACAAAAGAAAAAAAATCCATTCAGAAAAATTTGTCAAACTAAAAATCATCCTGATTCTGATCCGAACTTAACAGCAGGTCGCTAGTAAAATTTGGCATACAATTTGATTATATTTTACTTTACATCCAACATTTTACAAGAAGACGTATGTTGAATATAAAATAATACAAACCTCCTTGGGAAATTATATATTTCTAACTATTACATCCATATTTTGTCACAATATATCCATAAATAAATGTCTGGCAAACTCATTTACCTAACACGATACACAAATCTAGCAACATTTATTTGGCTGTAATGGTTGAGTATATAGCCAAGGGAGATACTCGTTTCCTAGGCCTGAATTCACATTCCCCTTTTCCTGTCTGTCGGTTATCAGCTAATAATACATTTCTCTGACGTCACACTATTGTTCGAACAGTCGATTATTTTTAAGAATCTACAGTTGATTCTTTTGTTCTTGAATATATGAACTTTAACCTTTTACAATTTTAATCTTAAAAACGTGTTTTACTTATTTTAGGACTTTCGTGTCTCGAACCATTGCCGGGCTTTTTAAAGTCTACTTTGACTTTCAAAACTTCCATCTTATCACTCGGCTAAGTTCACCACATTAATAAGTTCTATAATTAGTATATTTAACTCTTGATAGTAAGCTTTGTTAAAAAATATCAACAAATTGCTTAAAAAAAGCAATTGATCAATATATACAAGACACCCATACAAGTATTTGAGTTCTGACATAATTTATGTTCAGAACTGACGAGTATTCTCGCAATACAAAAACAACAAACGAACCGACCGTAACTTAACAAATCAGACAGACCACAGGTGAACATTTGGGACACTTGAAAGACCTTGAAATATCTAAACATAAACGATTCTATTCACTTGAAAGACCTTGAAATATCTAAATATAAACGAGAATCGAAAGCACGGATGCCGAAAAAAATTTGTTGTTTTTTTTTGTTAATTGTGGTTTATTTAGCTTTCTGAACATTAAAAAGGTAAAAATATAAAATGAAAACACTGTTGCAGATAGAAATTATTATGTGAGAGAATACACTCCAACTTGTAGATTCTTAAAAATAATCAACTCGACCCTTACGGGTCTCGTTGATTATTTTTAAGAATCTACAGTTGGAGTGTATTCTCCACTACTTAAAACAATGTTAAATGACCTGAGTATGCTGCTGCCTGGGTGGCTCAATGAGTTAGGTCGCTGGATCTAACAACTCATACAAGGCTATCACCAATACGGCGTGGGTTCGCGACCAGCTTTGTAAATTACAAAAAAGGGTGCACTCGACTCGCAGCCGCAAGTGATAAAGTTTACCAGTTGCTTGTTCATGGCCGGTGGTTCTCTCCGGGTACTCCGGCTTCCTCCACCACTAAAACTGATCGCCGTGATATAGCTGAAATATTGTCGAAAGTGTCGTTAAAACACCAAAAATCAATCAATCAATCAAACCTGAATATACTTAGTTACAATTTTCAAATTATCTTAGGTTCAAATTATTCATCATTGGTAATCCCCCCCCCCCACGATTGATGACGATCGTTCTCTTTATTCCATTAAGAGTTGCTTACCGGCGACGCTGATTAATTAAATTCGAGTGTTAAGTTTGTTTCTGAGTCACAAGTCCTACTGTCCTATTGTTTTATTCAAGCATGTTTACCAATGTCATATCGTGACAGCAAAAAAAAAAAACCCAATATTTTAATCCTTAACAGAAAGTGCTCAACAATTCTATTGGACTATAAAAGGAAGTTTTAGATAATATGAATAACTTTCACAACGGAAACGGAAATTGATGAACAATTAGATGTTCAAGTATAACACATCGTACCATTCGAGGGTTAGACAGCTAAATAATGGAGGTATATGTAAATATATCATTCTGTTTAATAATTTAAAAATACATGCTTTTGATTATTTACTAATGTTATATTGTACATTGAAATATATGTATATAAAAATGATAGTTTTATAGTAAATTAATGCAAAGCTATACAGAGAAACATTAATATGGTTAAAAATGACAAAATTAAATAAATGTTGAATATAAGGTAATGTATACTTTTTGAGAGGTTTGGCCAAATAAACCTGATTTAACCCCGTCAAATTTTATCAGAATGCCAATACCAAGCCAGTAAAGTGCTCGCTCATGTATTTGTGTGTTAGAGGTGTCGATTTGCCTCTTTATGATTTTTCTGTTGGATTATGGAACTGTTCTGACAGTGTGGTATTTGTTATTGGCATTTGGTACCATTTGTGTCAAGCTATGAACTACAACTGTATCCATGATTGATATGCAACTGTCATAGACATGTAAACCTGTGTATCTACAAATATCAGCTTTAGTTGATTGTTGTCGTTTATTTTGTGTTTAATCCCACTTTCATAGCTGCTTCAGCTATATCGTGGTGGTCAGTTTTATTGGTGGAGGAAACAGGAATACACGGAGAAACCCACCGACAAACTGCAAGTTATTGGAGAAACATTATCCCATATAAGAAATATTTGAAGATGCCACCGTGGAAATCAGAAGCCGTAAATTGAAGGACAGACAATACAATGGACAACTGAACAAATACACACGACGTCTTTTCTAGAACAACCTTCTTCAGGACAGACAATACAATGGACAACTGAACAAATACCCACGACGTCGTTTCTAGAACAACCTTCTTCAGGACAGACAATACAATGGACAACTGAACAACTACACACGACGTCTTTTCTAGAACAACCTTCTTCAGGACAGACAATACAATGGACAACTGAACAACTACACACGACGTTTTTTGTAGAACAACCTTCTTCAGGACAGACAATACAATGGACAACTGAACAGCTACACACGACGTCTTTTCTAGAACAACCTTCTTCAGGACAGACAATACAATGGACAACTGAACAAATACACATGACGTCGTTTCTAGAACAACCTTCTTCAGGACAGACAATACAATGGGCAACTGAACAACTACACACGACGTCTTTTCTAGAACAACCTTCTTCAGGACAGACAATACAATGGACAACTGAACAAATACACATGACGTCGTTTCTAGAACAACCTTCTCCAGGACAGACAATACAATGGACAACTGAACAAATACACATGACGTCTTTTCTAGAACAACCTTCTTCAGGACAGACAATACAATGGAAAACTGAACAAATACACATGACGTCTTTTCAAGAACAACCTTCTTCAGGACAGACAATACAATGGACAACTGAACAAATACACATGACGTCTTTTCTAGAACAACCTTCTTCAGGTACACTCAAAGTCCAAAGATTGGAAAGTTAAATAATTCAAAACCCAAACAATCTTAACAGGGGTTGACATCAGATGCTGCGGAAGGGTAAACAGTTCCTGTTCCTCTAGTGTATGTTATTTTTATTGCAGGTTAATTTCGAGTTTTGTTTGTATATTTTGCTTTGTTTAAAACGTAAGTTGAACATTTTTTTCTGCTGTCATTAAAATATCAGCATATATTGATCATTTGTTTATTCTATATATAAGACCCAAAATGTGCGACACTTTAGTTATGCAAACACAATTACCTTGTGATATGGAATTTGATTGAATTATCTTAGAAACTTACATTTGTAAGTTATTATTAATGAGAGTAAATTTGTTATTAAATGAAATACAAAAATACCATGTTGTCGGAACAGTTCCAATCAAAATTCCATAGACTAATTCTAGAAATAGGCAACATCGATATCCCTTACACACATATAACTGACCTCTAATTACCTGGCTTAGTACAGGCACTTTAATAAAAGGTGGCCAGGCGAAGCTAGTTTTATGGGCCCGATCCATAGCTCATTTATATCAATTAATACATACACCGAATCATACTTAAGGACACTGTCTGGTTGTAATTACACAATCAATATACAAACTCTTCTCTTTCCTGTAACGGGAACGCCCCTACCTAAGGTTATAGGAACCGTAGTAGGTTTATAACCACCTCTGCTAACTGCGTTAGCGGAGATCTCATTTAGGTCAGTCGGTAGAGAGATAGCTTACAAGGCGAGAGCTCCCGGAATCGAATCCCATCGGAGACATAGTATTTGTCGGAGGTCATAAAAACGTAGATATCAAATTTAGTGCGCACGACCCGTTTCTGGAATAACCTTCATCAGGTACGTTCCTGGAATAACCTTCATCAGGTACGTTCCTGGAATAACCTTCATCAGGTACGTTTCTGGAATAACCATCATCAGGTACGTTTCTGGAATAACCTTTATCATGTATGTTTCTGGAATAACCTTCATAAGGTACGTTTCTGGAATAACCTTCATCAGGTACGCTGAAGATCGATAGATTGGAAAGACAAATAATTTAAAGTTTTGGGAGCAATAAAACGAAAGGGCCTAAACACGATAGCCAAAAATCGACTATAGTCACCTATTCCTGAGGGAGGAGAACCTTAGTTTTATTTATAATTACCTTATAAAACACGATCTACTGTTACAATCCAAACAACGCCTTATCTTTAGCAGATATCATAGTGTACGAGCAATCGAAAATCTAGGAATATAGTTGCTATTGTAATTTTCTCGTGTTTGTTGTTTTCCGTCACCTGGCGTATTCTAAACTTTGAGCTCCACTAACAACCAGGGGCCGGTTTAACGAAGATGTCTTAGGGCTAAGCCATATCTTAGGATTGTCTTAGGACATGTCTTTGTCTCAAGTCTGTTTATCGAACGCCTCTTAAGTTAAGATATGTCCTAAATTTTATCCTAACTTAAGGACAATGAATAAGGTAACTTAGGACCATCTTAAGATTGTCCTACTTTATCATATAGTTAGGACATCGTACATTGTAAACAAATATGGCTGCCATGTATGTTTTCTTGAGAATTAAATTTGTACATCCCATTTTTTACACAAAAATCTGAAGTTTGGTCTGAATCTGCATGCGGTTCCTCTGTAGTCTTGTCTGTCATGGTGTCAGTCCCACCTCCGATTCCTTCAATTGGATTATTCCTCAATATATCCACTACTTTATCTTGTAGTGCCGTCAGCTGTTCAGGTGGGCCTCCTCCTCCTGTTTTCTTGGCCTCCCCCAGTTACGAGACGCAGTTTTCTTTATACTGCTCGAATAAGTTTTCCATTTTTTTTTACGAAGCTCCTCAACGGTGCGTTTGTAACCCTTTGAGTTTGATGAATTAACTTTGCTGCATATAGTTTCCCATATTTTACTTTTGGTGGCGTTTGTAGTTGTGTTGGATAATTTGCTGAAAAAACCGATCGGTTTCTTTCTACACCATCGATACATATCTCGAGTTCAGCTTCACTGAAGTTCGGGCTACGTTTTTGGCTCATTTTGGATGTGTGCATAACATTCAAAATACGACTGTATTTATATAAGGTCAAAGTCTAGCATACAAAAGAACACGATTTGCACGACTTTACCCACTGTTTTCATCTGTATAGGGTGTACTACCCGTAAATAACTCGTTTGACAGCTTAATAATGTCAATATAGACTGAAAATTTCGATATGCATATTGTACAGAAGAGATATTTTAACTCTAAATCTTGTGATCAACTACAAATTGACTTTTTAATATAATTTTCTTTCTGATTTTAAATTTATTTAAAGCTCATAATGAAAATAAAATTATGTTTTTATTTATTGGGCTAATTATCTCCACTCCATATGGATATTTTAATAAATGAATATCTTAGGATGGTCTTAAGACAACTTCGTTGTGCTGTCTCAGACATGTACTTAGGTTTTCTTAATTATGGTCCTAAGACATGTCTTAAGTCATCTCTTACGATAGATTCATTAAACAGGCCCCATGGATGAATTCGTGTGCTCCAGAAGGGTTAGATGTTGTACGATTGGATCGCCAAATAAATAAAGACACACTAAATTTTAATAAGTTTTCAGGTAATCTCATATGTTGAAAAAAAATAATAACAAGGGCTGTATCATATTGTAGGTGACTTCATGTATGCAAATTCTACTGTGACAAATTCCCCTGTGCCAAATTTCATTGTGATATCGGAGGATATCACAATTACTGAAGGACGTACACTCATACTAAGATGTCCTGCCAGCTCCTCAAATCACACAACATGGCAGAAATCACCACTAACTGATTTTAATTTTACAGCATATGCAGATGGTAACCATATTGATCCTTCAATTGAACACGCTAATAGATTACGTGTAGTAGGGAATTTCAATATAGGCATTTATAACCTGCAGATACTCAATGTATCTCTAGTCGATGAGGGTCTATATAAGTGCAGTTATACAAATAACAAAACTAGTCATACTAAATACATACGAATGTCACAAAAAAGTAAGTATTATTTAACAATTTCTAATTGTATTGTATTACAAACGACATATATCATGGTCTTTTTTTATGTTCACTAATTTGAGGTGAGAGGTCATGGTCACTTCGTTGATATTTGTTGACCATTACTGTTTTATAAGCTTTCTTTTCATAATTAAGGACTAATCAAATGGGCAATCATAATTTTATATTTCACCTGTAGCAGAATATTAACAATGTCGTGATAATTCTCGAGCCTTAGTGCGTTGCAAATGACAATATACTTGGATTGGTTTAAACATTTCTGGAGGCACAAACAAGGTGAAATTCCATATACAATAAACAGTATAAATAATATTTGTTTCCGATCACAAAAATATTCCACTCATGACCGAAAAGGCTCTTGCACTCTCTCGTGAAATGTATTTTGATAATCGCAGATCACGATTATTTATAAAGGAAGGTCAAGAAGCTCCTAAGAATTGTAAAATCAATATAGAGCTGGGAGTTGACAACAAGCAACAACCTACGCGAAAAAACACTGAAAACTCATCTCATGGTCTTCGTAAATTATCTTTCTCCATAGACAACTGTAATGTTTGAAGCGTTTAATATATTTTTAGTTTCTCCTAAAGTTGCTATTCTGGAAGGATCGACCCTGATAATTACTGAGGGCAAAGAACTGAGGTTGAGATGCAAGGTAGACGGTTCTCCACGTATAAAGAGCATGTCTTGGTCAATGATGGATAAGAATACGATGTTTGACTTATACGAAAGTAACAGTACACTGGTAATGACAAAGGTGAACAGAAACAACTCGGGTGTATACATCTGTCATGCTGAAACCAAAGTAGGAAAGGGAACAGCAAATATTTCCGTAACAATACAATGTAAATATATTTATTCCACACAAATAAATAAAACTGCATAGGTTTACGCCAATTACGGTGCATAATATTGATGTGAACTAAAATTCTTTTTCATATATTGATGATGAATTCAATGATATATACATTGTACATGAAATAAAAAAGTATTAGCAATACTTTTCAATCCCATGACCCATTTATTCATGATATACGATAGCAATATTCTCAGATTGAACTGCCATGTCTGAAGATAAATGCGAACCACGTGTATTGACTTCATTTTAGCTTTAAATTAGTACTAACATTATCACTAACGAAATATAATTGTACTAACATTACCACTGACGAAATATAATTAGCACAAACATTATCACTGACGAAATGCAATTAGTAATACCATTCCCACTGACGAAATATAATTAGTACTAACAGGTCAATGACGAAATATAATTAGTACTAAAATTGTCACTGATGAAATATAATTAGTACTAACATTGTCAATGACGAAATACAATTAGTACTAACATTGTCAATGACGAAATATAATTAGTACTAACATTATCAATAACGAAATATAATTAGTACTAACATTATCACTGACGAAATATAATTAGTACTAATATTGTCAATGACGAAATATAATTAGTACTAACATTGTCAATGACGAAATATAATTAGTACTAACATTATCAATGACGAAATACAATTAGTACTAACATTGTCAATGACGAAATATAATTAGTACTAACATTATCAATGACGAAATATAATGAGTACTAACATTATCAATGACGAAATATAGTTTTAAGCGAACTTTTAAATATAGTTAGTTGTCATGACATTTGCTGACAACAACCAGTACGATTCCATCTTTGTCAAGCATCGATATCGGCATTCGATGCATAATTAATTAACTTCTAATGCTAGATATACAGGTATTGTCGATGAATTGTGTATATCTTAGGAAGTTTTGTGAACTTAAACCGTCTTTTTATAGCATACTCTGAGATCATTATTAATTGTGGAGTTCTAAGTTTGGCTCATTTCATAGTTCACTTAAACTACGAAAATTAAAATATAACGAAATACAATTTCGCCATAGAGTGTTACCTGGAGTGTTTGAAACCACACATTCCAGAATCCGTGAATCAATGAATTTAGAAGAAACGACGAAAATTGGTGCAAACGAATAAAAGTACTCTCACAGTAATTATAATCTGTGTTCAAAATATCTCACAGTAATTATAATCTGTGTTCAAAATCACCCCATTTCACTCTCACAGTAATTATAATCTGTGTTCAAAATAACTCCATTTTCGCTAAATAAAATGAGATATTTATACTTATATTCCAAAGAACAAAAAGTACAACACAAAACAATAGATAACCTTCCATTGATTTATATTTTAACAGACCCACATGAGGTGAACGTTCTAGCTGTAACCAGTCATTTTGGAAAGAAAAGTCTGGATTGTCTTGCTCGAGGATTACCCACATCATATACTTTTTCCAGATGGGAACACAAGTCGATGTTCGGAGAACATATTCGTTACCTTGATGGCTTCGATAATGGAACGCTCTTTCTACAAAATAAATCTAATTCAAAAAGCTATGAAGATAATGGAGTATATGTGTGTCATGTTAGTAACGGTGTTTTAGATAGTAACGGTAGTGTGATACAAATGGGAGAATATGTTCTTAGAGAAGAAAGTAAGTCCATGTAATACATATTTTTTATTGATCTCAAACCATATAAATATCATCATGATTTTTTTTATACGAGTCTTATTCGTTTTGGCTTAATCTCTTATTTACGTCTTCTTATTATATATAATTTATATAAGTCTCATGTGAAGTTGATATAATGTTCAAACAGGACGCTGAAATCAGTGGATCAATATTTTTTCTTAACTTTGACACGTTTTTACATACAGTATAATCCCATTTTCACAAGCTTTAAAGGGTCATTTACTTGGATAACTCGAAATATGATATGGTCGTTAGTATAATACGGATAACTCGAAGTATGATATGATCCTTAGTATAATACGGATAACTAGAAATATGATATGGTCGTTAGCATAATACGGATAACTCGAATTATGATATGGTCGTTAGTATAATACGGATAACTCGAAGTATGATATGGTCGTTAGTATAATACGGATAACTCGAAGTATGATGTGGTCATTAGTATAATAAAGATAACTCGAAGCATGATATGGTCGATAGTATAATACGGATAACTAGAAGCATGATATGGTCGTTAGTATTATACTATAATAGTATTGCCGTAGGAGGTCCAATTATCAAAAGGGGTGAGGATCCCATTATCGGATCTAACCCTGCCACATCTGTGTCTGTCCCAATCAAGGACCTGGAATATGTTCAATGATTTGTGAGAGGTGATTGTCGGTTTTGTTGATATTGCCATTGTTGACCATAACTGTTTAAAATTTCTTTTCACAATTTCTTTGCGATAAATTTACATGCAATCTAAATAAACTGTGAAAGGCATTGTCCAGAATAAAATGATATATTTCTCGCACTTACAATGCAAAGCCATATGACAAAGAAAACAACTTGACCGAAATAAATGTTAGCAATACTTGGATGTCGACGGGTATCCATTTTAGTCCCGAAAGCCATACCCATAACAGTCAGGAATAAGACCAGTATTGATTGGTCTATTACATTTGGAAATTGAAAAGTTTAATATTTTCTTATACCGGTATATATTATAAGCAAGAAAGCATCTATCGAAATGGCACTAAATAGATATTATATTTACATTTAAAAATCATAGATTTCCCATCGTCTTTAAGCCCACGTTTGATTAACAAAGGTTTGAAGATGCCTCAAAAGCCATAAATCAAAAAAGCCAATCATCCTCCACCTCCATGAATCAGTTTCACTAATGGATATCATCCATGAATTTTGTTGCAAAACCAATGAAAAAGACTAGTGTTTACAAATGTTTTCAATGAATTAATTTTCCTGTGATGGAGGAGAAACAGGTGTAAGAAATCAGTCGTGGGTTACAGACGATGGAGAGAAATTTATTGACCATTAAAATTGTTTTATTTATGTAGGTCAACCAGTATTTGCTATGCAAACCAAGAGAACCCAATTTGGAGTTGATGGGCAAACGACATCATTAATATTCCACTTGTATGGATATCAACCTACCAAGGAGGTGTTCGTTTTTACAGCAGACGATAAAACGGAACAAATTCGAATAAACGAAATCAAAATAAAATATGCAATTGTTCTAGACAGTTTTCAAGGCGTAGTAATCCATGCAATAGGATATACTATAAATTTTGAATTTGGTCGGTTGAAGGAGACGGATTTCCGGAACTATACCATCATCGCTTACAATAGTGTTGGTAGAGGCATTTTTGACTTTGAGATAATACCTGCTTCTGTTGGTACGTTTTGTTCCTTCTTTTTTTGTTCTTGTCGTTTTTCTATTTAACAATATAATATGCATATCATACAATTGGCATATATTAAATTAATAGGGCATCTTTGTCGGTGATAGGCCCGATTGCGCTGGTGGCTGTAAATCCAACTACCATACGATCACGACGACGACCGTCCCTGGAGAATAATTGTATTAATAGAAGATTGATTTTTGGTGTTTAACACCACTTTTAACAATATTTCAACTATATTATGGCGACCAGTTTTAGTGGTGGAAGAAGCCGGAATACCCGGAGAGAACCATCGACCATGGGCAAGCAACTGGTAAACTTTATCACTCGCGGCTGGGAGTAGAGTGCACCGTTTTGTAATTTACAAAGCCGGGTGCGAACCCACGCCGTATTGGTGATAGGATTGTATGAGTTGTTAAGTAATTTAACTACCTAGCTCATTGAGCCACCCGATATTGATAGAAGATAAACATATAACAAATAACCTATATTGCAAATCCGGTATGTACAACTCCTATTAGAGATAATATAGCTGTTGGATTTATTGCTAAATTATGTTAATCGGTAATGAAAAATGCATTAACATTATTTGTGTCCTTTTAAATGAATCTTGGTTGTGTTGGATTTAGTTGTATGATAATATTTCAGTCATATCTTTGGTTTATGGGTGAAGGAAACGGGAGTCCCCTGAGAAATCTAACCGACCCTTCTGTCCATAGCTAGTGACAAACGCTATCAGATAAAATTGCATCGAGTACACCTCACCATATGCAGGCATATGACTCAAAGCATTAGTGGTGAATCATAAGTCCTGATTGAATTGACAGAGTTCATTCAAATTACCCTACGACCGCGGCGACGATGGCATCTTTACGTTAGTGTACTTTGTCCTATAGATGTGATTTTATTTCTTTTACAGAAGAACATAAGACATCTGGACCATCTTTTCGTGTTGTGGAATTGTCGATATCTATTATCGCTGGGATAGTATACGTAGTCTTTGTAATACTTACGATATTACTGATAAAACTTGTAAGTGTTTAAATGTATGTCACAAATTTTATCAAGACTAATAAAACAATTGACAAACTTTAAATTATGGTTGAGCGAACTGTGAAGTATGGAATTAAAAAGGATATTTAAATCTAAGATTAGATCTCCCACTGTCCCCCTGCCTCTGCTGTGGAGATCGAACAACATCGCGTCAGAGTTCACGTCAGAGGTCAAATTCGTGCTCCTCACTGTTAAGCAAACTGACACTGTCGCTGGAAATATCTCCCAATCAGCACAGACTGAAAAATTATGCTGAAAATAGTATTGAACACTACCTAAATCACGAAACCGCACCTGAAAGGAAATATATTACTGCTATGATTTATGTAATCTTAAGCATTCGAAATGCATGATAATAATTAAACTTTCTTTTACAACCCAGAAGATTGGTTATGTTTATACCCTTCCGGAGAACCTGAGTTCACCCCCGTTTATAGTGGGGTTCATGTTGCTCTATCTTTAGTTTTTTGTGTATGTTTTGTAGAACGTTGTTTGTCCTTTTCCCTTTGGCCATTATGTTTCCTGTCCTTCGATCTGCGGATTCTGATTACCCCTTTTGTATCTTCAAGCTCTTCTAACAGTTGCATTGGATCCAAATTACTTCTCGTACAATAATGTTGGTTTTAATATCATTACTCGATCTTATATAAAGGACGCGTATCTCACCACAAGAACAACAAAGTGTAACATTTTTTTACTGATATATTATTTTCTTATTGCATTATAACTGGTATTGTATTATTAAATTAGTTGTGGTGGTTTCTTCGTAGCTATCCGCGGACCAGAATATAGTCCCAAACATGTAACATTTATATGTTTAATTATGTTACTTCACATCCTACATTTTTTTTTAGAAAACAACCGAAAACATGAGTACATATCTCGGAAAAACATTGCATGCATGCTTTTTATGTTTAACTGTTCCTTTATTTTATTTTTAGATTTGAAGAAAAATGAAAATGAATTAGCGTAAGTTTTTAATACTAATTGTTAGCTAATAATGTGTAATAAATGAATTAATTCTGCAATCAGTGCCGGAATTAAGTCAATTGGACCAGTTGGTCCCCACGCTGGAGTTATCTACTCTCGGCAGTTCAAGTACACACAACGTACTGCAGATTTTACAGAGAACAATTGGTCCCCGCGCTGGAGTTATGTACTCTCTGCAGTTCAAGTACACACAACGCCCTGCAGGTTTTACAGAGAACAGTTGGGTCCCGCACTTTCGAAGCCCGGCCCTGTCTACAATCATTACATTTAGTATACAAATATAGTATACGAATTGATATTTGTTTTATTTTCTAATATATGAATAACGTGTTTAGCCCTGCCCATTATGGACATCTATGTTATGTTCTCTGTTAGACAAACCAGTAATCAATAATAACAAACAGCTGTTGTTAATTAATGTTCTCTTTCTAAGTACAAGGACCCGTCGTGATCGTGTGATAGTTGGATTTACAACTATCTATGCAATTTGTTCCTATCACCACTAAGGTTGTGAGTTCGAATCCCGCTCATGTCGAAGTGTACTCGATACAACGCTATGTGATGAAGTTTGCCAGTTACTTGCAGCAGGTTCGGTTGTTTTCTCCGTGTACTCCAGATTTCTGCACCAATAAAACTGGACACCACGATTTAACTGAAAGATTGTCGAAAGTGGTCATAAACACAATAACCCCTTCTCCTTCTAAATACTTATTCTATGTTAAGCAACTCCAAGAAATAAACGGAAAACAACAAAAGATATTTCTTAATCCATAGACTACTGTGTGTATATACGACCCAAACTTGAACGAGGAAGCATCACGCTTTAAATATAGAATAGTCCCTACTATTTTCTCTAACTGATAATGGCATGATTGATGAGGACCTAACTAACACTCTTCTGTAAAGTAACGTCAGTTCCACCTGAAAATCCTGAAAGTCGTCGATGTGTACTTCTAGTATTCGCATGTTTATGTAATTACTTGTGTGCATATATATTTATGAGCGTATTGCGAATCAAAATTTCTCCCAATCTTAGAAAAGCAACAAATGCAAGTAAAATATTTCTTTTAACAATATGCGATTTGAGTGTTCTGGGATGTAGGGATTTAAACTATTTAATATTTTAAGTAAGATGTCTTTGGTAATTGGTAGACGACAATATCTATTGGGCTGCAAGTTGTTACAGCCTTTAAGTAATATCCTAATTAAAAAAGAGGTAGTGGGGTCCTGGATATCCAAGATTTTGAATATAACTAATAGCGGATTTATGAGAAACAATAGTCGAGGGACTATATGCAAGCCCGAATATATAGCATATACAATTGCATACATTATATACTTACAATGGAAGTGTAATAGCTACCCTCTGATAAAAGTTTAACAACAATTTCCAACTATGTCTGTATCCTCTACTTACAGGTGGGAAATAGTGAGTGTATCAACAAATGGAGAGTCTGTTCACTTATATTATTAAAGACTGGTCTGGAATTGCAGTTTGTTCTTGGCAAAGCCACGGAGCTACTGACCTGGCTTTCTTAAATTGAAAACGAGATAACTGGTCAACAATAACATTACGTTTCCCAGCGATGTGCTTAGCTCGGATAACAACATTAAATTTCAGAGCAGCTAACACCAATCTACGGATCAATTTCATTGTTTGTTTATCACTTCTACGAACGCTTGATTATCACAAGGAAATAATAGCTATGTATTTTTGAAGCTGTCCCCTTAAATTTCCAATGCAAGTACGATGGGAAATAACTCCTTGGCAGCTATTTGATAGTGTTGAAGATGTGATGGTCAAGCCTTTACAAACCATAAACCTCCAAACACTGCTATATATCCTAATGAATCTGAAGCATCAGTAAATAGTTTTAAATGGTCAGAAGTGACCCAGGTATCTGCAAGGAAAACAGTTTCAATAAAGACTTGCCATGCTTGCAAATCAACTCTCGCTTCACATGTAAGCCTTATAAAATGAAACTGGTTAACAATATTCACTGTAATGTCAAATAAGCGACGTAAAAATGCTCTTCCGGGGCAGACAACCATGCAATCAAAATTAAATAAGCCTATTAAGGAACTGAAGAGATCACAAAGTGATTTTCGTTTTATGCATAGTTGATATTAGTGCAGTATTGACTTTGGCAATCTTGTTTTGTGGAAGGCAACATTCCATTTTCCCCGAATCCACTTCTATCCCATAAATAATAATAACTTTAGACTGTAGAACAGTTTTTTTTAACAATGTGATATCTTTTAATCAAATGCTTGTTGCAATTAACACTCAAAAAGTCCAAGCTCCTTTTGGTGTTTCCCTGGTACATCTTGTTGTGATAATCCAGGGATGTGATCAGAATTACATGAACTATATACAAACTAAGTACAATTTATAGTTAATACCTTTTAGAAATATTTATTTATTTTGCATTTTGTATATAATTTATTACTTTGATTAAAAATGTATACTTTTGAAGTGTTTTATTTTCTTTTATTCTTTTAATATATTCATTGACAAATAGTCTATCAACATTAATACACTTTGTTTTCTGTTCAGATATATAAATCGATTTGTAGATGGAAAAACCTACAACTAATAAAACATATAATGCAAGAAAGTTTGTATCATCTATCTGATATCCAAGTACTATATGTTTCAAAGTAATTTTGGTTTCGATACCTATTTTGTCCAAAATTCTTTTAGTAACGCACAAGTGAAACCATATTTAAACCCAGAAACTAAATAGTTACGCAAAGCTGTGTTGTACCCGATAAATTTCTGATTGAGGACGTCACTTTTTACTGGTCTGGGTAGATTGGGTAGCTTGGAAAAAAGTGTTCTTTGATACAGGTTGCTTTGCGAGGGCAGCTTAGGAATGGATGGGGCCTATATAGATCTTACATACGTGTCTGTATAGGCATGTAGATATCATACAATACTCTTTCATATTGTGGGTAAATCATACTTTACCCCGGAGAAGCTTGGTCGAAAGGGCCGCTGTGACCGATTGTTCCTATCTAGGGCATTGTTGCGAACTTGATGAAGATTGTTTGTGAAGGGCTCTATTTTACAATTCATCGTAAGGCCTTTGCCAAGGTTGACGATAATTACCTTTACGCAAGTCCCGGAAAAGATGTGAAAACGCTCAGTCCATTCTTGAAATGAAAATAATGACCTTACTTGCTCCTGAGTTAGTGTACACAATATTTATTGAATAAATTGCATTAGTTATAACAATAGTACATACATAGGGATCAGAAAACAAATTCCTGAGTTAATGAGTCCATATCTGTCTGAATATGTTGTACGGTAAAGGAGTCAATTGTATGTCCCATATACTTACAAGACTGACATTCCCAGGGAGTAAAACTTTCAGATTAATCAAATCATCAGCCTAAACTTTGTCCTTTATTTTATGTCCCACATGTGCCCCCAAATGAATACCTTTCGATAAATCAGATAAGGATCTACCTGATGAGCATGTAACAGGTGACTTATTGTGGTCTTGTAACAATATGTTGTCGACCAATTGATGAATATGTCTGTTCAGATTTGTATCTGTTGTTCGCACTTTGGAATATGCAGCCGGACTATTCAGCTGTGTCTGTGTTTCCATTAAATTTCTTGACTGACTAATCTCATGACTTGTTGATGTTGATAAACTGGCA
>MJUT01051978.1:91564-110210 GCA_002080005.1 Gigantidas platifrons
GTTTAAATGTAAGTCACAAATTTTATCAAAACTAATAAAACAAATGACACACTTTAAATTTTGGTTGAGCGAACAGTGAGGATTAAAAAGGATATTTCAATCTAGGAGTAGATCCCCCTGCCTCTGTTATGGAGACCTTACAATTAGATATTTTATCGACATGCAAAAGCGTGCCAAAGCTTAGGGGTTATTTCGTCCCACGCACAGATACCCAAACCGATATTTTTCCGACATGCACATTGCAACCGGAAAAGAGGGTTATTTCTTTTCACGTACAGAAAATACTGCTATTATTTTCCATCTAGTTTATATAGAAAAGTATAATAATACGAAACTGATAATTTAAAAATTCATACAATGTATTCGCATTTGTTGTATACTTATTCTACGCTAACAAACTCCACCAAATGAACGAAAAACAACAACAAAAGATATTTCTTAATCCATAGACTACCGTGTGCATACGATCCAAACTTGAACGAGGAAGCATCGCGCTTTAAATATAGAATAGTCCCTACTATTGTCTCTAACTGATAATGGTATGATTGATGAGGACCTAACTAACACTCTTCTCTAAAGTAACTTCAGTTCCATCTGAAAATCATGAAAGTCGTCGATGTGCACTTGAAGTATTCGCATGTTTATATAATTACTTGTGTGCATATACATTTATATATTCATGAGCGTATTGTGAATCAAAATTTCTCCTAATCTTAGACAGCAACAAATGCAAGTAAAAATATTTCTTCTAACAATATGCGATTTGAGTGTTCTGGGATACAGGGATATAAATTATTTGATATGTTAATTAAGATGTCTTTGGTAATTGGTAGACGACAATCTCTATTGGGCTGCAAGTTGTTACAGCCTTTAAGTAATTTCCTGATTAAAAATGAGGTAGTGGGGTCCTGGATATACAAGATTTTGAATATAGCTAATAGCTGATATATGAAAAACAACAGTCGAGGGACTATATGCACGCCTGAATAAATAACATATAAAATTGCATACATTTCATACTTACAATGGAAGTGTTAGAGCTACCCTCTGATAAAAGTTTAACAACAATTTCCAACTATATCTGTATCCTCTACTTGCAGATGGAAATAGTGAATGAATCAACAAATGGAGAGTCTGTTCACTTAAATTATTAAAGACTGGTCTGGAATTGCAGTTTGTTCTTGGCAAATCCACGGAGCTACTGACCTGGCTTTCTGTAATTGAACACGAGATAACTGGTCAACAATAGCATTACGTTTCCCAGATATGTGCTTAGCTCGGAAAACAACATTAAATTTCAAAGCAGACAACACCAATCTACGGATCAATTCATTATCGATTTATCCTTGCAATATTCTTTGTATATCACTTCAACGACCGCTTAATTATCAGAAAGAAATAATAGATTTGAATTTTTTAAGATGTTCCCCCAAATTTCCAATACTAGTACAATGGGAAATAACTCCTTGACAGCTATTTTATAGTGTTGAAGATGTGATAGGCAAGCCTTTGCAAACCATAAACTTCCAAACACTGCTGCATATCCTAATGAACCTGGAGCATTACTGAATAATTTTAAATGGTCCGAACTGACCCAAGTATCTGCAAGGAAAACAGTTTCAATAAAAGACTGCCATGCTTGCAAATAAGCTTTCGCCTTCACATGTAAGCCTTATAAAAGGGTTAACAATATTCAATTAATGTCAATTAACCGACGTAAAAAATGCTCGACCGGGGGAGACAATCATCCAAAAAAATTAAGTAAACCTCTTAAGGACTGAATAGAACGCAAGGTGATTATCTTTCTATGCATAGTTGAGATTAGTGCAGTATTGATTTTGACAATCTTGTCTTGTGGAAGGCGACATTCCATTTTTCTGAATCCACTTCTATCCCATAAATAAAAATAACTTTAGAATAGCTTTTTTTAACAACGTGATATATTTTTTTCAAATGCTTGTAACAATTAACACCCGAAAAGTCCAAGCTTCTTTTGATGTTTCCCTATTACATCTTCTTCTGATTATCCAGGGTTATGATAAGAATTACATGAAAGATATACAAACTAAGTACAATGTATAGTTAATAACTTTTAGAAACATTTATTTATTTTGCATTTTGTATATAATTTATTACTTTAATTAAATGAAGTGTTTTATTTTCTTTTATTCTTTTAATATATTCATTGACAAATAGTATATCAACATTAATACACTTTGTTTTCTGTTCAGATATATAATGCGATTTGTAGATGGAAAACCCTACAAGTAGCAAAATATTTAATACAAGATAGTTTTTATCATCTATCTTATATCCAAGTTCTATATGTTCCAAAGTATTTTTGGTTTCGATACCCAATTCCTTCATTAAAATCTGAAATTTTGTCCAAAATTCTTTTAAAAACGCACAAGTAAAACCATATTGAAACCCAGAAACTAAATAGTTACGGAAAGGTGTGTTGTACCCGTTTAACTTCTGATTGAGGACGTCCCTTTGTACTGGGCTGGACAAAATGAGAAGCTTGGAAAAACTTGTTATTTTATATAGGTTGCTCTACGAGGGCAGCTTGGGAGTGGATGGGTGCTCCTACTGATCTTACATACGTGTCTGTATGGGCATGTAGAAACCTCGCAATACTCTTTCCTATTGTAGGCAACACAGACTTTATCCCTGGAGAAGCTTGGTCGAAAGGGCCGCTGTAACCGATTGTTCCTACCCAGAGCATTGTTGCAACCTTGATGAAAATTGGACGTTCTATGAAGGGCTCTTTTGTACAATTAATCCAAAGGCTTATGCCAAGTTTGACGATTGCCTTTACGCAAGTCCCGGAACCATAAATCAGAATAATGGAAAGCTACTACCCCTTTCATTACATGCATTTCTTTGATAGTAGAAAATATACTTCAACAAATGTTGGGCCTCTTTCGGATACTTTTGCATGTATTTTGCTATAGAGATGTAGAAACATTCTGCCCATTCTTGAACTGATAATAATGGCCTAACCTGTTCCTGATTTAATGAGTCCACATCTGTCTGAATTTGGTGAACAGTAAATGAATTTGAAGACAATTTAATTACCCATGGGTCTACATGACTGACATTTGGAGTCAATTTAATTACCCATGGGTCTACAGGACTGACATTCCCAGGGAGTAAAACTTTTAGATCAATCAAATCATCAGCCCATTTTTTTAAACTTTATTCTATGTCCCACATGTGCCCCCGAAGGAATACCTTTCGATAAATTAAATTAGGATCTATCTGATGAACATGTAGCTGTTGACTCATTGTTGTCTTGTATCAAGATGTTGTCGAACAATTGATGAATATTTGTATTCAGATTTGTCTCTGTTGTTTGCACTGGAGGACATGTAGCAGGACTATACAACTGTGTTCCCATCAAATATGTTGACTAATTAAAATCTTGGTGTGTTGATGTTGATAAACTGGGAATATATTCAGTTGTTACGGTATCTGTAACATTTGACCTGTTCCCAGATATATTTGACTGTCTAATATTTTGTTGTTTAATAATTTCTCTTGCAAGTTTTTCGTGGTCCAGCACAAATTCGGGAGGCAACACATATAGAGAATCTGATGTTACAGTACCATTAGTGTTAGCACTTGTAGAATGTTCCAATGGTTAATTGTTGACAATTGAATCTGGCCGTGAATATCTAGAATGTTTCTGTCTTATTGGACGCGATGTAACATTCTAATCTGCCTGTGATGATGCCTCAGCTGTATGTGACGTATCCTGTGGGCTAGACGTTCTTCGTCGTTTCTTAGGAGGAGCCATTGGACACTAAAGTTGTAGAGCTAGATATGAAAACAGACAAAAACAAATATGAAATTCAGAATTTGGAACACATATTTTAGATGTACCTTGTACCTTAACAATAGTACTTTTGGCATATGAGCATAATTAATAACCAACAAAAATATATGTTAAAGGTTCGAATAATTTGAATTGGGTTCATTGTGTTTTTAAACGTACAAGTATTCAGTACTGAGTCACAACACAAGGGGGTTTTGCACATACTAGTACAATTATTTTACATGTCTGTGTATGACTGGACTCCGAAAAAGCCGCACTATAACAGGGTTTTGCACATACATGTGCAAGAGTATACCATAGCATGTCCTGATGATTTAACTTGCTAGCCTGGTATATTGTAAATAATGACTCGGACATACATTTACTCTAAAAGTGAAATAGCAAATTAACTGCAAGATACCACAGTGCAACAACATGTTAAATTGTACTCAGATACCACTCAGCACTTCGGAAAAATCATAACATGTTCTGATGTTTACCTTGTTAGCCTGGTATACTGTAAATAATCAATCGGACATACATGTACTCTAAAAGTGAAATAACGAATTAACTGTGCGATACCACTGTGCAACAACATTACCACTGAGCACTTCACACAAATACCCTTGTGTGGAAACCAAAACATGCGTATGGTGCCTCAGATACTGCTGAGCACATATTATTTGATGATGACGATTTGATAAGAATCTAGGCATATCAATTGCTAAGCGTCAAAGAAAGTATGCCCTTTTCATAATGCTCCAATAAATGACAAAATAAAGATAAACGTGCAAGATGTAACACCACATTGTAAGACAATGAACCTACTGCGGTTAATGTTGTACACAAATACATAACCGCTCACATTATTGCATTGGTACAGACACTTCAACAACAAGTGGCGGGTATAAACTAGCTTTGTTAAATGAAAATTGCCCTCTGAATGAAATGATGCAATCATGAAAGTGCTTTCCACACATGAAGACATTGGAAACCTTCACATATAACCATGCGAACAGCGTTATTAGTATGTACGTATTAGTATGGGATTAACATCAATAACCACAGTACATGTTATATATGATTTGTTAGATACCCGATATTGTGATGTCAATTACGATTTCCGCATAGACATATGTTGGAGATCTAGTTATCAAGAGGGGAGGGTTCGGTTCCCATTAACCGTTTTAATCCCGTCCATTTTTTGTACTCTTTTTTTGTGTTCGGCGAGTTAAGTTAAAATGAGAGGTGATTGTTCGTTTTGTTGATACTGGTGGAATTGATTACCATCACTGTTAAAACTTTCTTTGCATTAGTGTTCAGTTCGTTACTCCATTTTGTGCTATGCTAGTTCATTTTGATGTTTCTATGTGAATAGTTTGTCTAACGTCATGTTCAGTGTCTTTATTTAGATTTAGTAACTCCTGGTTTCTCCTCTAACGTCATGTTCAGTGTATTTATTTAGATTTAGTAACTCCTGGTTCCTCCTATAACGTCATGTTCAGTGTCTTTATATAGATTTAGTAACTCCTGGTTTCTCCTCTGATTTTATTTGCACTGTTGTTTGAGTTTTTATTTTTTTGTTTTTATCGTTTCCGTTTGTGCTACTGCTAAAAAACGTAGATATCTAATTTAGTGCACCAATCACGTCTCGGGAATAACATTCATCAGGTATGTTCAAAGTCTAAAGATTGGAAAGTCTTTGGTAGTGTTTGATTCTTGGTCGTTCATTCACTCGAAATTATCCCGGAAATAGGCATGATCGATAACACATGTTTGATTACTATCATTCTCTCTCTGAATGGTTTAACGATGATGTGGATACTCTACTGTCGTCTTCAATAACGTTTAACTGTGTGGTAGCATATTTAAGAATTGAATGCATTCTTTTGAAGTTTCATTGGGGTATGAAAGCGTTGACCGAAGTACATTTTCGGTAGCGCTTCATGTTGAAAATGTGCTTCGATCGACGCTTTCATACCCCAATGAAACTTCAAAAGAATGCATTCAATTCTTATAATTATATTTAAATCACACCAAAATATCTATAGTTGAATTTTTCGTTGTGAATTTTATTTGTGTTATATTATTTTTTGGAAATTACTACGCCATTGATTGTTTACATCTGACGTCGTCATGGAGGCACGTGCAAGTTCGTGCTTGAGTTTCATTGGGATATGAAACATCTCTTTTCTAATCATGTGACCACTTCATAACCAATCATATTGTAACATTTCAATGAAAAACGGAAGTAATGTAATTATAATAAAATGACAAAAAAATACCACACTGTCGGAACATTTCCAAAATCCAATATAAAAATCACAGAAAGAGGCAATATCGATACTCTAACATACAAATACCCGATCGCCCAATTTTCTGGCTTAGTACAGGCACTTAAATAAAAGGTGGCAGGGTTAAAGTAGTCTCATTGGCCAAAGTCATCTCTCTATAAATGAAATGATTTATCATCAAATACATTTCTCGAGCCTTGAAAACATTCAATTAATATACAGCTGTAGCAGTGTTATGAAGTAAAAACAAATCTACAACAATCAATATTTATTCAGAAGCTATCTCCGCTGTATTGAAACAATATGTAAAACATACATAACAATGACATGGTGACTCCTTTCTGTATGCTGTGGGTGGTATATCATTATCCATAAACAAAAACAACAATATATATTTTCTTTCATACATTTGGGTTCGTTTGCATTTAGTGCTGTTTTTAGAAAACGCAACTTTCCACAAACAAACGTTTTCATCCCACATTGTAACTTTTGTTAAGCTCTTTGTCAAATCGGCCATCAGACAAATTATATAGTCTTGAATCTCATTTGTTACTGATTGGGTTATTCCAGCATATCATGAGACTAGTTACAATAGAACTGACTAATACGATGGTAGTCTAAGATTACACTAATTAGATCCTTGTCACTGACTCATACATAAGGATTGGTTCTGGTGATAAATTAAACGATGATGTAAACAAACTGACGATATGGAGAACCGATTTTTGTATTGACGAAATTTATGAGTAATAAAAGTACGCTTGAATTGGGACAATATTGGTGTGTAATGTCAATTTCAATAAGCAAAGTACCCACAGGTGAAAAAAAGCTCCCTCCCTATACACTGTCCATAAATCATAATTTTCTAGCTGTTTCGACCATGTTTGACACGTTTTATTTCAACATATTTTGCTCACAAACGGGGAAATCAGGTGATCAGAGGAAAAATGTCATCTCTGGTAATATGTCAGCTATATCGCAGCAGACGATCGGTTCTGTAATAGCGGAAGAAATCAGAGTACCCGGAAATTAAGCTTTATCTAGTGAAGTTATACCCAGTACACTTGGTCATGGGTGGGATTTGAAGCCATAACAATGCTTTCAATAAATGATATGCATCAGTGAGTATGATTCAAAAGCAATCTTAAGTGTGGGTAAAAATCAAAAAGCGGGAAAGGTTAATCTGTAATTCATCTAGCATTCTTACTTGTGGAGTGGAGCTTTTCTTTATTCAAATTTTATTTCTAAATGTAGATGCCATTAAAATGTATAACTTCATATATGAATATATAAAAACAAATCGTTTCTATATAGCAACAAACATAATTCAAATAATAGGAAAGTTTGATCAATTAATGCAGATCTCGTTTCCTGTTATAACGATAATGTAAATATAAAAACAGAATATTAACGAAAAAGTTACATACTACGTACCACTTACACCCACCATCCACGAATAATCTTCCTGAAACGTAATAAAAGTCTTATCTTCAAAATAAAATGTTTGTATTACTATGTAATATGCGTAGTAGTTTACTTGGAACATTTGTGTTATATCAACGTTATAGAAAACCGAAGTTGGAAATCACGATTAGACAATCCAGAGAAACTGGCAACATTGGGTACACAAAACACAAGACGAAGACAAACAAAGCAAGAAACACTATAACACAGTATGTGCTGGACACTACGATACGTAAGCAAACACAAATAACGTAAATAAAACATGAGCCCTCATAAAAACAACTGGAGGTGAAGACGAACCGAACATAGCTTTTATGCCGAAATCGTAATGGACATCACAAAACGGAACTACGTGTTGCTTTCGTATGTTACCTTATCTTCTTGACGCAAAGGCCATTTGTCATCAGACAACATTGAAGATACTGAACAATTTCCGCCAGAAGATGATATTTTTTTACTGTTTATTTGAATGAAAAGGCAACTGAGTGTTTGTCTTCTCTTCAGGATTTGATTTGATTTTTGGTGTTTAATGCAACTTTCAGCAATATTTCAGCTATATCATGGCGACCAGTTTTAGAGGTGGAAGAAGCCGGATAACACGGAGAGAACCACCGACCATGTGCAAGCAACTGGTAAACTTTGTCACTTGCGGCTGCGAGTCGAGTGCACCCTTTTCGTAATTTACAAAGCCAGGCGCAAACCGACGCCGTATTGGTGATAGGATTGTACGAGTTGTTAGTTAATCCAACTATCTAACTCATTGAACCAACCGGGTCCCTCTTCTCTCCAGGACAAATTTGTTGTAACGGCAGACATGTCTTCCAGTAACATCGATTTTGTTTGTATAAAGTATTACCATGACGGCAATAACCCTTTTAATCCTACTTACAAATATATACTAGTTTTTTTTTTTTTTGACAAGTAAGAAATTTGAAAAATCACAAGTCATTCATGTCATCAATAAATCAACTCATATTGAGATAAATGAGAAAAATGATGAACTATTCACTCTATATTTGATATAATCACTGGAAAAAGATACCAATAACGAAATACCAGTTAATTATGATATTAATATGCATTGTTTGATCTATATATGACTTGATTATGACAAAGTGATAATAGACCGTTAAAGTTATACGTATTTCTGTTATTATCATGGTATTAAGTTCACTCCCTGTTTTATAGTGGGGTTCGTGTTGATTAATTTATAGCTTTGAGTGTTTTGGTGACCATTGTTTTGTCCTTTTGTCTGTTTTGTTTTGGGATCATCTCAAAATGTGACAGTTTTTTTCAAATGAAGTTAGTTTCATTTGGCTCAGACCATCCAAATGAAAGTGTGAAAAACAGAATTCAATTTTATGCCGTTTTTTACGTGCATTTTTAAAGATTTATTGACAAATCTCAATGTGCGATTTTGGCTTTTTTTCCAAACGTGACTTCTGAAAACCACCCACCTACCAAACGAAACTAACTTCGTTTGAAAAAAAAACTGTCACATTATGAGACAATCCCTTATAACATTGTCTGTCAATTTACGACTTCCGATTGTCTCTTTGGTAGCTTCAACCTTATCTTACTGTGACAAAGTTTATTCCCGTAGTTGCATAATATGCATAATATATTTAATATTCGTGACACGCGGATTGTCATATCACAGTCGCTTGAATTTCAATGATTTAAATAAAAAAATAAGAGTAAAAAAATATAGTATATATAGGGGAAGTTATGAAATGCATTTTTGCGCCAAAATGTAAACAATCGCCATTAGGCCTAAACGGACGCAAAGTGATACGCTTCGTGGATATTTATATACACTGGACATGTTTTTTTATACATCCATATTGTAAGAACCTTCATTCCGAGCATTTTACAAACGTATGGGCCATTTTTTCACTGACGTTCAGCCTCTGACGTCGTTACAGTCGCCATGGTGGAACTATTCCGCACTGAATGAGAAATACTATTTCAAAGCATCTGTAAAGTCATAAATTTAGTGATAAGTACTTCATATGAATATTAATCGATTAATTAAATCATTTGAGAAATTTAAAAAGCAATATTTGACTGTTCAATTTCGCTTGTACGAATATAAGGCGAGACTCTAAATTAGAAATCTTTTCATTCAGTGCGGAATAGTTCCACCATGGCGACTGTCACGAAATGCATTCCACAACTTCCCCTATATACTATATATATATACTACATTTTTTTTTTTTACTTTTTTTTATTTAAATCATTGAAATTCAAGCGACTGTGGTCATGTGTACGTCCGTTCTATTAAAGAGAGTTGATGATAGCAATTAATTATTTAAATAGTAGATAGTATGCAAGGTCTCGTATTAAATAATAGTGAAACAATAGTCAATTGTGAAACGAATCAATTAAAAATGGGGGTGAACTCGGGTGCTCTAGAAGGGTTGCTGCAACTTTAGTGGCCATAACCACTAATTACAAATGGACACATTCTGCATAAAATTTATAATTAATGAATGCGACAACCTTTATTTACGTAATATAACTGTCTCATCCATGTGGTCTTACAGGATTGTCAGGGTCTCTAAATACAACATTTCTTCGAATATGTTGTGCATCTCGTCTCAAACGTGACTACACTGCGATCATATATGCTTACAACTCATGATGTCTTCAAAGACCATCTTAAGACACATATTTTTTGTCGTCCTAACCTTGTTATTAGTCTTAGGACGTGACGTAACGTAAGGCAGGTTTGATAAACAGACTTCGGACAAAGGCCACCATAAGACATGTCTTAGTCCTTGGACAGCTTGGTTAAACTACGTCTTGAAAAGGTGCGGATCATAATAAAACATATCAACATAAGTTCTCTCCAGGTTTTAAGTGGAGATCGTGTTTAATATTGTTTTCTGTGTAGATCATTATGAGTTCTTTTGTCCTTTTTAATTTGGCCATTGTGTCGTCTGCTATTCTATTTATAGCTTCTGATTACCCTATTGGTATCTTCAGACTTTTACCTCAACAATACCACCGGCAAATAAAAAAAAACCCCCACATTTGATGCCTGTCGTGTTGTAATATTATACTATATAAAACCAGGAACTTTTTTTTTTCTAGTCCACTTTACTTAGATGTCTTTAATGGATATCACTACATGTCACAGATATTATTAGCAACCTTATAAAAACGCTTTTCTCGTATATTATGACGTAGGAATTGAACTTAAGTTGCCACATCCGTGCCCACAAATAAAGTATCCCTAAAATGAAATAATTGTCAAACAGACTGCTACATCATGAATGAACACATTAATAAGTACCCGATAACACTAATCATAAATGTATATTATCTATTCTGAACCTTTCGTGTCTTTATTCTGCGCAATCTCCCTAAAAGTCTAATCAGTAGATCGGAAACAGTACGACAAAGCGGAAAGAGAAGAATTAAACCCTAATTGATTCGCGATGTTCAGCGAATAAACGGCGTTGTTAAATACGAGATATAATTATTGCTTTTATTATAACTAAACAGTTTGAGAGGATATGGTATTGATATCATTGTTACTTGACGTCGACACGGTCAAAGCTGTATACGTTATAAATATACCAATATTACAGTTGAGATAACTTAAGAACAAAACGAACGACACGGGATTAAACTTAACACAGAGAGCCTGGTACTAACTTGTCAGTGAACAACAGAAGCGGGTACCAGTAAGGTCTAACATATCCTGGTTGGTGCTATTGGTATTTTAATTCAACAAGGGAATATCCCGAAAAAAGTGTCTGGACAATTAATGATGAAACATACATTTGTCTTCATTTTCTTTTGTGTTGGAGTTTCTTGCCTTGTGACCGGACTACCATCAAAAGCGGTGCTATCAAGGTATTTAATTATTTTTTTTAACAATTGAAATATTATTAAAATGTAATTTAAATATGCCATATTATATTTTAATTTTAATTTTTCCATGTAAAAATTATTGCTTGAATAATCATAATAAATATTAATACTAGAACTCTCTAAAAATATACGTAGGACATATATGATAAATTGTTTATGTATTTTATGTTCTAATTATTTATTTGTTATTTTCGACTTCAACGTGGAAAACTAATATTTGTATATGTAAAATTATGAATATATGTATAGAAATAAGAATAAATAAAACCATAGTTTCAAAATGTTATTCTTGACGAAGAATATACATGCGTTTTGCATACAACTAACAAAAGCTGAACTTACTTATTTTGAATGAAATATATATCTAGGATGAAAGAGATTAAAAAACTACTTCGAGCTAAAAACACTTAACATGACATACAAAAAGCGCTGAAAATAAGGAGGTTTTTGACAGTGATAATTACAATTAAAAAAAAACATCGACATGAAACATTTATTTTTATTTTGATACCATTGTATGTATAATACTGTCGGTAAAACGTTATTTTCTGTTCAATAGGGTAAAAACATCTGCCAACAGTAATCATTAGTTTCTCATCGAATATTTCAATTAATGTTGTAATTCTGTTGTTTTCAAGAAAAGACCCAGTGCGTAGAATATAATGTATACATGTATTTTATTATTCTTGCACATGCTTAAATAGATTTTCAAAGTGCATCTCATCTCATCCCCTGTATTTTGTGGGATTCGTGTTGCTCAGTTTTTAGTTTCTGTGTAATGTTTTTGCATCAATGTTTGTCCTCTTGTCCTATTTCTTCTGGCCATTGTATTGTCTGCCCTTCTTCGATTTGCGGTCTCTGATTGGTCCGTTAGTATATTCAAACGTTTCTCAAAATATCTATTTCCGTGATATAATCACTGGAAATAGATACTAATAACGATTTACCGGTTAATTATGATATTACTATGTATTATTTTAATATTTCACTAACAATTTCTTGGTGGCGTCTGTGTTTCTCATCTTTTTACTTTTTTGTGTTGTCCTATTATGTGTCTTTACGTTCTGAGTTCAATGTTGTGATGTCTGTTACGATTTCCGCATAAAAACTACGTTCGGTTCGTCTTTACCTCCAGTTGTTTGTAGAATGGCGCATGTCTTATTTACGTTATTTGTGTTTGTTTGGTTCGTCTTTACCTCCAGTTGTTTGTAGAATGGCGCATGTCTTATTTACGTTATTTGTGTTTGTTTGGTTCGTCTTTACCTCCAGTTGTTTGTAGAATGGCGCATGTCTTATTTACGTTATTTGTGTTTGTTTGGTTCGTCTTTACCTCCAGTTGTTTGTAGAATGGCGCATGTCTTATTTACGTTATTTGTGTTTATTTGCGCATAGTGGTGTCCAACATATATTGTTTTGTCTTTTTGTTGCGTTTTTCCGTCGTGTATACATATGTAGCCAGTTTCTCTGGATTGTCCTTTTTTGATTGCCCCTTCGGTCTTCTCTAATGTTTATTTATCTATATATGGCTTGATCATGACAAAGTGATAATAGAACGTAATATCTATATGTGTTACTGTTAATTATCTAGTACATTTGTATTAACACAAAATAAAGCAATAATCAACAGAGGGGAATACACAGGAAAAAATTATTATGGCAATTATATTAGAACAATAGGTTACGATTATAGTTGTTTAGCACCACTTTAGACAATTTGTTTTGTGGGAGGTCTATTTGTATTATTTGTGCTATATTTATTTATGTATACTGGTGTTCAATTCGATTTCCATATCAGATAATATTCGTGTCGTTTAACAGTAACATGACGGTTGTCACTAGTGGAGCAGGATACGTATTGCCATACAATCATGGCCACGATGGCCTCTATAGAAATAAGTATATATGAATCAAACATAAGTTAGAATATTGAGAGAACCCGTTTAAAGGTGTTATTCTATATGACAGAACCAGTGTTTTTTGTTGTGTTTTTTTTTTGGTTCGTTTTGTGTCTTGTGTCCAATATTGCCTCTATCTCTGGATTGTCTAATCTAAATTGCCCCTTCGCTTTCCACCCGACAAATTGCTCAAAAGTACTGCATCGTTAGCAGATTGGACTTTTTTCGAACTCGATATTGTTTTGGGAATTTGTATTCACTTTTGAAAAAAGTTCATTGACTGATTGTTGTTTGGTGTCGAGGCAGTGGTATATTTGAGCTGTATTCGTGACGCATGCGATATATAAAATAAGTAAATTAGTGACACTAGTATGGTCATGTAAACCATTGTTTTGATTGACACAAAACAAATAGGGAGATGGTTGGCATAGGGTCGAAAAAGTGTTACCTGTAGTGGACCGCCAGAGGGCTCTCCTAACAATATTGTTCAATATGAGGTCTGTCAAGTTGTCTGTTCGATGTAAAAACATGGTATTCTTCAAATAAGAGGCAATCAATTACATCAGGACCCAAAGGAGGGTTGTGCAATTGATTCTTTCATCGTACTCAGGAGGAGGAAAGGCCTCTTGACTATCGGAAGGCCTTTATCATCGAAAATAAAGTAGGCTCTATTTACATACTTGAATGATCTTTCTACAACCAATCAGATTTATGTAAGTACGATGTTCAATTGTAGTATTATATATATATACATATATATGATATGATGATTTTAGAGTACCTTTGTTTCAACATAATGTCGATAAGTAGAGTTATTGTTAGATGGTTCTAAATCGTATACATGTAGACTACAAAATTAATTGATAGAAAGACCCTTAATGCTATGAATAATTACAGTTGTTGTTCCATATTTAACCTATATTCATGACGAGAGTAAATTTACAAATAATAATTAAGAATATATGTATGTATAATTAGCTTTGACTAAAGCATGTAATAGAGGATATTATGGGAAAGGTCGAACCATTGTGTTTTGTAAGAGTACAAATAACACCACCGCAACATGCTGTAGCTCGCCAACAGCTACTACGAAGGCTCTTAACGCGCAATGAGATTGTAGTGTTATTTTCCTAACAGAGGACAGCCATTTACCTTGAATGTATATTTTGTATTTTGACTTTTTTGTTTTATCTCGCACAATAAACTGATGTACGTGTAGTAGGGTTCGTATCCCAACAGCTGGAGAAGTTAGGCTTTATTTCCATATTTCGGTGTTCCCGGAGTCGTAGCTTACTTCAACATTAATCACAAAAAGTAATTAGACAGATGTTGGAAAAGTATTTGTTTTATAACATTGGTATGTAGCAATACACTGTGTACACACATGGAATGACAATGTGTTGTAGTTTCCACTATGGAAATTGATTGGTGAAATGCTAATAAATATCAGTGTTCATATTCAAAATATGTGGAAGTTCTAGAGAAAAAGAAACAAATTTTGTTTCTGCATCCTAAAAATATTGGTGTACGGGACATATGTAGATGTACGATCTTAATATCACATAGCTTCATAGGCCTCTCTCATTTTCATTACTTTGAAGTGTGTCAGGGGAGTCGTTCGTGTTTTTAAGAGTGTGTATATTGTCATTCCTTTCTAAACTCTGTTCAACCTTCTGGGGATCCATTTGGTACAATTTGGAATAAACAAGAATATATCCATTTTCAAATGTATGGAAACAACAGATGGTTCTAATTTAAATTCATATCATAGCGAAATATATTTACATTGTAGATATGAGATTTCCAAAATTGATATTATTTATTGAACAAAAACGAAATTGTAGGAAGATTTTGCTGCACCGGAAGTTTTATTGCTTGGGGACTACGCTGATATATCATGATCTTTTGATGATTGGGATAAACAATTGTGTCGTTTATGAAAATCCAGATAATGAAATTGGATGGGTCTATTGATATTTATTTACGCGCCATCACTTTCAAACACCTAACTGTTGCTAAGGACGCATTCGTTGTTCCAGTATACCAAATAAATCTTAAATAATATATATATATATTTCTTAATCAGAAAAATAAATCANATTCATATCATAGCGAAATATATTTACATTGTAGATATGAGATTTCCAAAATTGATATTATTTATTGAACAAAAACGAAATTGTAGGAAGATTTTGCTGCACCGGAAGTTTTGTTGCTTGGGGACTACGCTGATATATCATGATCTTTTGATGATTGGGAGAAACAATTGAGTCGTTTATGAATATCCAGATTATGAAATTGGATGGGTCTATGGATATTTATTTACGCGCCATCACTTTCAAACACCTAACTGTTGCTAAGGACGCATTCGTTGTTCCGGTATACCAAATAAATCTTAAATAATATATATATATTTCTTAATCAGAAAAATAAATGATAATCTCTATTAGTTTCCAGTTTGTGATAATAATTACTCAGCCAATCCAATCTCATTCAGAAATCAGGAGTCACAGACCCTCTGTCTCATTATAAACACCTATCCTCTGTTCAGTTATAAACACTTATACTCTACCTCATTATTCTACCCACCGTCTGTCTCATTATTAATACCACCCACCGTCTGTCTCATTATTAACACCCATCATCTGTCTTATTATCAACATCCATCATCTGTCTTATTATCAACACCCATCATTTGTCTTATTATTAACACATATCCTCTGTCCCACTATTAACACCTCTCATATGTCCCATTATTAACACATATCCTCTGGTAGTGAACTCAGGTGCTCCGGAAAGGTGAACATTTCATGTTCCACATGTGGTACCTGACATTTTTTTCTTGTGACAAACCCGGTGATAAACCTTGATTGAGTAAATGACCAGATTGTAATTACGACAAAAACGAAACATATCCGTGGTCATTTGTGACACTTATGCTCCGCAACGGTTTACCAAGTGATGATGGCGACCATACAACTTTCGAATTGATGACTTTTTCTCACCCTCTTAACCAATAGGAACCCCTTGTTCAGTAGCTTCTTCTTTGTTAGCCGCAACTCTCTGTCAAGGAAATTATGATAGGAACCACAAGCTCTGGAATATCGGAACAACTGAGATATATATACTCCATATGCAGGTGATGCTAGAATGTTGCTACAAATAAATGGAAAGTTCACAATAGGAAAATTTAAATAATATGTTTTGTCGTAAAGTTTCATTCTTAATCAGCCCTCACTGTCAATTTCGAGGTGCAGGTCAAGGTCTGAAGCAGACCAAGCTGTGTGTCCTTTATTTCAAACTCAGTGAGATAGGTACGATGAACAAAATCACCAAGCTTAGAATTATTTATCTATAAAATTGGGAAGTGCACGTGAAATGAGGTAATAGATTTTAATATTTCTTGCTTTAAAACTCTTAATGCTATTCAGGGTTAAGATAATTGTTGCATAACACCATTTATCAAGAAGGTTTCAGTTTTATTGGGGTAGGAAAACGAGAATACATGGCGAAACGACATACTTTCCGCCACTAACTTACAAATCTCATTATCACATAAAGTTGTATCGAGTACACGTCATCATCACCTAAATGCCTACTGCAAAATTATATTCAAAGTAGAGCATGAAATATGATAAGTATTATGCTTTGTTTCTAGAAAAGGATATTAAAAACGTGATTGAAAAAGTTAGTATTGTAACTGAATACACACACGGAAGTAAATTAAAATTGAAATCATCAAAGGCGGAAATGTATTTGTAAATAAATGTCTTTTGAAAGTAAGAATGGAGAACACCCCTGAAGAAGATGATGATAGGGTGGAAATGGTAAAAGTTTCCAATTAATAAATCTATAATTTCCAGGAATTAGAATGATCTTGACCTTTAGGGATTTCATCGATATTCGTTTAAAACACGTTTTCTCCATCGCTAACAACTACAGAACAATCTTTTGTTATTTTAACCCATTAAAACACATGAAGCCAAATTTGACGAAAAAAAAAGGCAGACTTAAAAACAGAGGAATCCTTAGTTTTAAACAAATTTTGATTTCTAGTGACTTGAAATGGGAAAAAATACATTTTGTCGGAAGATATCAACACCTTCTTGAAACGTAATCAGTCACTTATGTACAGATGATAAAAGATGGCATTGACAATTAGACTAGGCTTAAAGTTGACCAATGTTTCCCTGTAGCGTCTTCCGATAGGTTTGTGTACTTAATAATATGGCTAAGGCAATTAGCTGTGTTTTCTTTTCTTTTTCTTTTATAAATTAGTGTTATACATATGACAATATTGGCGTTGCGAAAAATAAATATACAAAGCGCTCACCAAGCTATACGCGAGGTCTTGCATTTGGCTCAGTATTGCAATTTTTGCAGTTCATTACTTATATATGGGAAACACTTGCATGACCACATCATTTTGCTAAGAGAGAATCTTTGGGACCTTAAAGCAAGCTCGGACTCTTGTGCGTTTTATTCAAGTCCCTGTAACAATAAAAACGTAGATATCTAATTTAGTGCGCAAGGCGCGTTTCTGGAATAACCTTAATCAGGTATCAAAATATTGGAAAGCCAAATAATTAAAAAGTGCTTATGGAGCATTAAACCAAAGGGCCTAAATAGGATTGCGAAATTCGGCCACGGTCACCAAGCCAGGAGAGTGTACGAGTGGTATCGATTTTGTCCTGTTTTCTACGAATGTCCTATTGGAGTAGAGAACTGTTATAACGCTAGCATATATCATGTCCTTAAAATATTTGAAGATACCAAAGAGATAACCAGAAGCCACAATTCGAAGGAGATACATATACAATGGCCAAACCAAACGAAGGAAGGAGATACATATACAATGGCCAAACCAAACGAAGGAAGAAGATACATATACAATGGCCAAACCAAACGAAGGAAGGAGATACATATACAATGGCCAAACCAAACGAAGGAAGGAGATACATATACAATGGCCAAACCAAACGAAGAAAAACCAAAAGGACAAACAATTGTCCACAAAACACTACACAAAGACAAATACAAAAAAAAACACCAAACAAACAAATAAACAAAATAAAACAAACAAACAAACAAACAAATAAACAAAATAAAACAAACAAACAAAAGGGTGAGCAACACAAAACCTACTTAAATACGGAGGTGAACACAGGAGTTCTACAAAGGTTAAATACGGAGGTGAATACAGGAGTTCTACAAAGGTTAAATACGGAGGTGAACACATGAGTTCTACAAAGGTTAAATACGGAGGTGAACACAGGAGTTCTACAAAGGTTAAA
>MJUT01051978.1:124362-168284 GCA_002080005.1 Gigantidas platifrons
TCTACAAAACACTACACAGAAAACTAAAGATCAAACAACTCGAGCCCCACTAAAACAAACAATGATCTACAAAACACTACACAGAAAACTAAAGAGCAACACGAACCCTACTACAAACAGGGGGTGAACTCAGGTACTCCGGAAGGATATGCATTTCCTGCTTCACATATATTTATTTTGCTATGAACCTGGTGGTAAGTCATAAATGAGGAAAACACTTTCTGTACACAATTATAAACGAGCTTATTCAGTTGAAGAGGTCATTTTGCAAACACATTTTCATATATTTTTGATGAAAATCAATTATTTGTATTATAGATCAAATTTCTCTTTTGTTTTCAGGGAACGGCGGAATTTTGCTGAGTTAAAAACAATAGAGTATGCCACAAGGATAGCCCTACAAGAGAGATTTAGAAATTGTACACGAATAGGGTGTGGATTAGTTGATATAGTTGCAAGGTAAATATGCATTAATTATTAACGTTGCCTTTAGTAAATAAATATGAGAGCATGTCAAAAAATTACACTTAGACACAAATTCAAGAAAATAAACTGCACTTTTATTGTTGTGCTGCTAAATGCAGTCATGTATTATATTGGGTATTGAAAAAAAAATGAATCTATTTCTATTTCTAAAAATAAACTAAAGATTGAGCAACACGAACCCTACTAAAACACGGAGGATTATATAATCACTACCCAATGAGTTCTGATGATTTTACTCAACATTGTGCAGAGTAACACAATTTTAAAGAAAACAAAGTCAAATAAAATAAGAGAGAGAGAGAGAAATAAAATAAGAGAGAGAGAAAAAGAAAACCACTTAATACAACACTGTCGAAGCAGTTCATAAATCCAATACAAACATCGTAGAAAAAAGCTTAAACACATTATTTTTTTACTTAAATCTTCATCAGGTAATGTGTAACACTTTTGATAATAGACGAAAACACAGCCAGGAAGAGACTTACTAAAATCAAACGTACTTTAGATAGTGGGTATACTGTAAAGAAATTGGCCTCTGTCATAACAAAAGATACGACCACATATGAAATTTTGTTAAGCCATTTATAACATAGTATGAGGTCTTCAATAAAATCGTTTAAGCTTTAGAATTATCTGTTCAAACGTGTGAATTAAGTATCTCGCTGATAAGGCTAATCAGATATACATCTTTCACACAATTATCCTTCTCTCTTGCATATTAAAGTACATTTATAATGACATTAACCATCTGATTCCCATGCATTAATTTGTGAACACTGACTGATTTAATCTATGCAATAATTAGCAGGATTAGAGGATTATATAGAGAATAATCACCAAAATGACGTCATTATCTATTCGGATAAGATAATATAATCGCCTGGTGTCTTTGTTTACAAAACAGATGGTGTATTATAGTGAGAAAATGAAGAACTTTATTGAGGTTTTTGGATCAAGAACATTTGTATACAAAACCAAGGGTTTCTAGTTCAAGGTCATTCAATAAAGTACTTGGTAATAAAGATGTATCCGTTTTATATCTACAACATGTATGACCCATTTTTGTATACATATCTTATCAATTTTGAAAATATCAGAAATGATATATAAGTTTCTTCTTTATTAGAGAAGGCACCTTTTACTTTCGTCACTTCTAGATCATAGGTAGCTGCTTTTCTGGTTGTGCGATGAATCTCCAGACCAACAGCAAAGTGCCTGTGTTCTAACCATTAACACGTCCCCTTCCGAGTACATGCGAAAGATCGTGTGTTCGATCCCCGCTAGTGTCAAATCCATTCTTACCATCACATAGTTGCAAATTGCTCACTTAACGTTATACAGCAGTCGTTCATTCACTTGATAGGTCACGTTATAGCTTGCATTCATTTGCTGTTATTCATGCTTTGGATGCGTGATCACAACCTTCTTGAACAAATACTATACATATATTTTTGTTCTGATTGGGTATATCTTCTGCAAAGCCTCAAGCCGGTTGAACCAAAACTTTGCAGGAATCATCTATGAAGGATCCTCCAAAATCATTCCCGATTCGGTTTTGAAAAAGAGAAAGATCAAGATGGCCATTGTTGCGCTAAATAGTTTAACATGGGAATCTTACGAAAATGTATATAATATTTCTTCCAAGAAACTGCAAACTTGATTAAACCAAGCGATATCGTTTAACATGAGACCTATTGGGAAAATACTGTATAGCATATTTCTTCTCAGGGACTACAAACTACTGCAGATGACAATTGGATGTTCTTTTTAGCAAGGATCTGAATTTCAAGATGACTATCATTGCAAGAAACATGTCAACAGGACTCGATGGAAAACTGTCGATTGATCCCAAATTATACATGCTTGAATATTAACTGACTATTAATAATTAGATTACTAACTGACTCCAGTGATGACAAAGAACCTTTTTGGGGGGAGAAGGGGGGGGGTGCAAAATACGTACATGATTAAAGATAGTTTAACATGCAACAAACCAAAACCAATAAATATAAGATATCTGGAGCAAGAGATTTAATCTTGAACACCATCATCATAATATAATCTTCACATACATGACGTAAATATATTAATACGCACTAAATAATCCCAGATAATAATGTCATTTTCATTTGAACTGCAAATGTTTTATTGCAACAAATAGATAACTAAAAGTATGTCAAGTTCAATAAAGTTAATGTTAGAAGTACAAGTTCAAGAGCATTCATTTAAAGAAAACCTTTAGTTATTTGCCATTCAAAGATTGACTATACGTTAGAGAATACCGAAGGGACAATCAAATTACCTTCATATTATATTATATGGAAATCACAAAACGAACAAACCTTCCGATGACACTATATATATGAACCACATTATTCTGATGTCATTTTATTTATTTGTCGGATTCTCAATTTGATATTTATATATATTCACTTTCGTCTTTCTTGCTTCTCAATTTGATAATTATGGACATTCACTTTTCATGAAGGCCATAATTGTATATAAATACAATCGACTCGTTGGTAGAGATATTCACCATTCCTCTTTCCAAAAAAAACAACAACAACAAAAAACAAAACAAAAAAAAAACAAAAAAAATTGAGCTTACCTAATGAAGGCTATTCCAGAAACACGTCATCCGCACTAAATTTAATATCTATGTGACATTATTGGACAGTGGCACATTAGCAGAAATTGTCTTTATATTCAAGTGTTTTTTGTCCTTTTGTACTTGTTCTTTTGTCATTGTTCTGTTCTTTAATATACGGATTCTGATTACCCTTTGGTATCTTCAAACTCTTAGTTATATAAATGAATGTTAGCGAAATGGTTATTTTTTAATGTGTTCTGTGGAAAATATTTTTTAGATGTGACATAATTTCAAATGGAAACTATGAAACATTTTAGCCTCTAATATACCATTAAACATTTAATTGTATTAGTAAGCATAGCCTAAAATCAATTAAAACATAGTTTATGTAACATTTTATTTTTTTCTCCATAATATTTTTTCCGGTGGATTATTTTTAATATAAAATATTATCCTTGGACAATATTTCAATATTGAATTTCTTCCAATGCTATTATATATTTTCCAGATGAAGTGGAAGAAATTTAATATCAAAATATATCCGTGGATAACATTGCACATTATAACTTTTCAACCGGAAAAAATATTATAGAAGAAACAATCTGATTTTATCAGTTTTAATTTTCTCAATTAATCAATTAACATTGCTGCAAATAAATATGTACTTAATAATAGTGAAATGCTTCTTTATTACTGCAGTATGAATCAAATTTTTAATATATATAAACTTACATGACGGTTTGAAGATTACTCAATCTGTCATTTAAATTTACAGTGTTCTGGCTATAATTTTATTTATGAAATATTTTCCGGATGGGTCAGGTGATTTATTAATCCGTGTCGGAAATAATATTACATACCTTAGCATAAAATATTATCCGGATTAGCTCATTTGATGGATCGGGTGATTTATCAATGAGCGTCGGAAATCGATGCGTCTCATGATTTAATAATCAGCGTCGGATATAATATTACATACCTTAGTATCAAATATTATCCGGATTATCTCATTTGATGGTTCAGGTGATTTATCATTAGTCGTAGGAAATAATATTACAGATGGGTCTCATGATTAAATAATCAGCGTCGGATATAATATATGTACCTGTTTATTGTACACTATCTATATGTATATTTATATATATAGCTAGGATACTTTTTTTTATAGCAATGGAAAATATTTTATTATAAAATATTTACCATAACATAAAATTTAATATCAAATTCTTTCCACCGGATAAAATTTCAACCGGAAAAAAATATGTCTTACATATACACTATGCTTATCACACTATAGAATCTAATTACTTCCTTGAAAACAAATATAAACCAACAAAAATAGCTTTGTATTATCCGAATTTATTGAACTTTATTGCAAGAAAATCGGATTGTTTTAATACATTAAAGTTCTTACAAAATCAATACATAATTAATGTTTACTTCATATTTATTTATTATTGATAGACATGATATTTGTATTGCTATAATGGTCATGGAGTGCAATAAAAAGGAAATATAGAATTGAAAATACAGTAGATAATGGATATCTAGACCCCGAATAAGTCGCTATAGAATTGAAAATATAGTAAGTCATGGCTTTCTAGAACCCGAATAAGTCGCTATAGAATTGAAAATATAGTAAGTCATGGCTATCTAGAACCCGAATAAGTCGCTATAGAATTGAAAATATAGTAAGTCAATGCTATCTAGACCCCGAATAAGTCGCTTCCTGTACTACCTCGAAAATATTGTTTACAATAAAAACTATAATGTAGGTACAAAGGTGATGATGTGACCTACTTAAGAATGGAATTTTAATTTGCCCTTGGAAAATAAGGACACACTGGATAAACTGAAAATATGTACATGCATCCGAGCAACCATTGATGACTCATAAAAACACTTGTTCATTACCACTTGTATTCACCATGTTGTGGCAAGCATTCAGTTCCCGTTCTAAGGGGGGTTATGTATATGATTCGTCTAGTTCAACTAGCTGACGCTTCTTTTCGAATGGTTATACCTGACAGTAGAGGGATTAGAAATGCATACTTAGGGTTCCCTCGGAGTCATGTCTGTTATTAAATGTAGTTGTATAAAGTTATACATTTACTTTAGTCGAAAGGACCAGATTCTGCCCTATATAGTTAAAATTTGAAGTGGTATTGTTCGTTATGGTAGAAAGGATAAATATTAATTTGATCTATTGTTTTCAGTGGAAAGAAGAAAAGAGACAGTCCCAACCAGATGGCAGACATTTACATAAATTATCTGTTATCAAAAATAATTGGAAGTGCAAAAGACAGATCCTGACCTTTGTAATATAGGTTTGTATTTTATATTACCCTGTAGTTTGTAAAATTGGAGTACTGTATTATTCCGCGCGAGCGATTCATTTCCACTTAAAGAATATATTTCGATGGAAAGTGCAGTCTTGATACACGGTAAAACCAAACACGAACACATTGACCATGCATACGTCATTATAATTATTATTATGGAAAAAAAAACCAAACAGATAACCAAATATTAATGCAACATGACGGAAAAAAACATTTTTTTTGTGTTCTGTGTTGTCACAAATATAAGGTGTCTCAGTTCATCTAAGTAGAAGCGCTATATGATCTCCTGTCAACAACGTTCGTTGTTGGTTTTCGCCGTCAACGTTCTCAATTAATGTTACATTTTCATATTTTGTGAAACCTTTGAAAACCAATATATATATATATGCATTATGTGTTTACTGGAAATATATATAATATATACATATATATGGGGCCCGGATGGCTCAATGAGTTGGATCTAACAGCTCATACAAGCCTATCACCAATACGGCGTGGGTTCGCGCCCAGCTTAATTGTAAATTACAAAAAGGGCGCACTCGACTAACAGCCGCAAATTGTAAAGTTTACCAGTGGCTTGCCCAGGGTCGGTGGTTCTCTCCGGCTTCCTTAACCACTACAACGGGTCGCCATGATATAGCTGAAATATTTCTGAAAGTGGCGTTAAACACCAACAATTCAAATTATATAATATATACAGAAATAGAGAAGCTATTAACGATATGATTGTAACTGGTCACAAAGACCACTCCTAACAAAATATAAATCATTATATCAAATAAATTCTCTGTATGCTGAATGTGAATTCTCCGAAAACACGAGAAACTTATTTACGACTCACCATATGGACGAGCTTTGTATTCAATCGGTCGACATTGTAAATATAATTAGAGGAACACAGTGAACAATAACAAATCAGACAGACAAAATAACACAAGTGGGAAATACAAATATATAAAAATGTATAAATACTATAAATATAGCACAAAAAAAACGAACTCCCTTAACAATTCCATGAGTTCGAGCGGGTAAACAGATAATCTTTGTAGTAAGCATAATGGTGGAAACGATGCATCTCAAACAAGCATTTGGATGGACAAAGGGGTGGTGAGTGAGGGTTCTTAAGAAAAGTTTGAAGATACCACAGGCGTAATCAAAAGGACAAACAACACAATGGCCAAAGGAAAAAGGACAAACAACGATCTACGAATTATTAGACAGAAAACTAGAGCCCCACTAAAAACTTAGGGTTAATTCAGGTGCTCCGGAAGGGTAAGCAGTTCCTTTGAATATTATTCCAAGTACACCCTGGTGGTCAGTGTTATAGGTGGAAGAAACCAGCGTACCCAGACATGTTACAGGCAATTGACAATCGATTACACCTCGCCATGTGCGGGAATCAAACTCACACCTTTAGTGGTGATCGCATTTATTACATAGGTAGATGTAAATACAAGTTCCATACGATCGCGGTAATGAAATCTATGATACCATTAACGGGTATATAATATTTGATAGCAATACCTCTTGTATTACCTTTTAATTTAATATGTCGTATTCAGTATTAGGACAATAAGATTTGTTTTTCTAACTAATGTTATAATTTAAAAATGATATAGATTGAAAAATACGTGGGCAAGTTTCATAAAAAGTTCAAATTGCATTGGAGTGAATGATGAACAATGTGTTGTGAAACCTACTACATATGACGTCAAACATTATTCCTTCCTTATTGTTCCTAATGTCTGGAGATATTGAAATAACAACACCAAACAAAAGAAAGAAAAGGTAAACAAAACTTCATTCTAATATAAGTATGTTTTTACTGAGTTTCTTGTTGTGATATCCATTGTCTCTTTACCTCCAGTTGTTTGTATGATAAATAAAACCGAGGTCCCATGTTGAGAGATTGCCACCCTCTTCGGACGTTAAAGAACCCAGTGTAACAGCTCATTATGAGCATTATGATCATGATGAGTGGTCCATAGGAGACCTGTTGCACTGGCAAAATTCTCCGTCCCTACCCATCACATTTCCTTGATTCGAGTCCCGTGGCGTTTAAATTATTCCCGTCTTGAAAATAGCTGACAAATTGCTCGCTGGACGTTAAACACCAATCAATCAATCAATCAATCAATCATGTTTGTAGGAGGGCTCATGTCTTATTTACATTATTTGTGTTTGTTTGCGTACAGTGTTGTCCAACACATATTGTGTTGTGTGTTTGTTTACGTACAGTGTTGTCCAACACATATTGTGTTGTGTGTTTGTTTACGTACAGTGTTGTCCAACACATATTGTGTTGTGTGTTTGTTTACGTACAGTATTGTCCAACACATATTGTGTTGTATGTTTGTTTTGTGTTTCTTCGTCTATGTTGCCAGTTTCTCTGGATTGTCCATATTGGATTGGCCTTCGGTATTCTCTAATGTTTATTTACCACCATGTCCACACTATATATTTTAACTTTTTATGTATTTTAGGTTGGATTGTAATGCCATCCAGAAAACAACCAAAGACACAGCCTTTCATACTAAAATACCATTTATATTCTTTTTCCATCAGTTTATTTCATAACAGCACAATCTAAAAGATAATCACAGAAGACACGAAAAACTGGACGAATAAACGATATTTTATCTGTTATTTTGACACTCTACCATACCACTACTTTGGCAAAAATATGATAATACTTTTTTCCCAAATCATATTAAAATGTATTTTTGTATATATTGATATTGTATATATACTGTAAGGAGAGAACAATAGGGGAACATTTAACAGCATAATATATATTAGTATGCACACTATATGTTAATTCACAACCTTATGGTGTAAGCGAAATATATTGAATATACTGGTCATATATTCCAAGTATTTGCCGATTAAACAAATATATATTTAAGACTTTTTATAACTTGGTTTATCTTTTCATTTAACGTTCTTTCACACAAAAAAAAGTGTTGAGCGCTGAATTATTTTTGTGTTATTGATTACTCATACGGTGTAAAATTTTATTAAAAGAATAAAAATGGAATAGAAAAAGGTGTTAAATTATTCTGTTTCAGAAACAGTTGGCCTGAATACATCCACAATCTGTTTACAGTCAAACCTTCCAATGCAGTCACCTCTATTAAGAAGTCATATGGATTAAAATGTCATCCTTTTCTTGTCCTGTCATAGCAAAATGTACACGAAATGAACCGGCTTAAACAGGTCATCTGTCTTAAAAGTACCATGTTCTATTTGTCTCAAATGTGACCTCTTAACACATATTTGACTCTATTACCCTTTTAGTTTTCTGTTTCTTGTCCTGTAATGGAAAATATACGCAAAATGAACATGTTTTAAGTGGTCATCCGTCTTAAAACACACGTTGTTCTTTGTCTCAAAGGTGACCTCTTAATACAGGTTTGATTGTATTCCTCTTTTAACTTTCTTTTACGGGTAGAATAGTGAATACAAGTACATTTGTACAGCATACATGTATCCCCGTATGACAATAAGCCGGTCAGTCATTGGATAATGTTCGATTCTTTTTTTCATGTTTGAAAAGTAAACATTTTTTTCTTTTTAATTATGTTCCTCATCTATTCTTGCTCACATGTGTAAAGTTCCATGGAAAAAAGATCGATAATAAAAACACACTGACCCATATTTGTTGTGTACGGTTTTCCCAAATGGCGTCCTATTACGTCACATAAGGCCGGTCAAAGGTCAATAAAGCACATGGTTTTGTCTTAGGCTAACCAAACTTAAAAAGTAAACCAGATTTAGAAAGTACAGTATTTTAGCTTTTTCAGTGTAATTGTTTTGTCTGAAAAATGTCGAAAGATGGTTTCTTTTAAATAGTTTGAAATTGAAGTATTAAAAATTAATTATTTGATGCAAATATTAAACTTGCCTACCCATAATTGGCATATATAATAATGTACATTTGTATTTAATCCAATGAATTTGGTGTTTTTGCTTGTCAATACAATCTATTAGACTGACTACATTCTGGCGTATTTTTGGAAAACAATTAATGACTGATTTCAATTTATTTTAATCACATTTAATATCACTCACTTACAATGAACACACACAAAAATGGTGGAATCTGAAAGATCAATCATCATATTTTCAAAGTATTTTAAAATACAATTTGCTTGGCCTACATTCCAGAAACGGTCATGAACTGTGATGACGATTATGTCAACAAACCGGAAAGTTAAAAATGTTCGGGGAATACCATCGCTTAATATATATTTCACAGGCAGAATGACCAGGTAAAAAGGACATTAGTAAAAAGGAGTTTTTTTTACTTGTATGAAATTTGGTCAATTCAATCTTACCTGTTTTGATCGCATTTTATAATCTTAAAGTTTTAAAAACCTGCTTCGGCGTCTTATATACGTTATAAATATACAGAATGACGTCATTGGCCTCATGCTGCGCGAGAATGGTAAATCAAATCAAGTGACCGACTTTATTGCATGACCGAGCAGATGTCACGACACGATATATATGTAGTTGCAATTATTATGTTAATAATAAATAGAAACGCTATCAAGATCCGAGTATGGTTATCTTTGTTTACCTATAGCAATTTGTCAGCTATATAGCGACTCTACTCTTGGGAAGGAAATCACTGGCAGATATAATGGGCTGACCAATGAAATTCACGACAATGGGTAGATTTCATTGGGGCGTGAACTCGCATCACATTGTGGTCAGATGTCAAATGACTTAACCAACCAACCACGCAAGCATATATGGCATCATTGACTTAATATAATTTAATTTGATTTGAATCTTTCAATCTGATTGGCCAATCCGCCTGGAGAAAATTTTGGTTATACTCGATAACCTGGGTTGGTATTGTGACGTCACCAACCTGTTCATCCGCCAACGGCAAATTCAAATAATCACATGAAATAATCGTAATTAAAATCGAGGAATCATTAAATTCTGTTGTGAAAATTAAAATTATAAGGAATATTTGAAATTGTTGAACAGGTTATAGTTACATAACCTGGTTTGGGTCAGTTTACGCTTTTCATAAACTGATTCGCGGTTTATTAAGCGTAAACTGGCTTAAACCAGGTTATATCGTATAACCTGTTCGACAATTTCAAATATTCCTTAAATATTTACTCTGTTTGCCAGAAATAATCATATATTTAAAAAGAGGATAACGAATCAGCTTTATTCAATATGAAAATAAATATTCAAATTTAAATGATTGTAGACATATTTCCGTCTTCGATATACGGCTTCTGACTAACCCTATGTTAGCGTACAATCAATCAGGGTCCCTCTCCTCATGCAATAGTATTAAAACATTTGACTTCTCTACCCTCTACATTACTATTCCCCACTCAAAATTAAAGGACAGATTAAAAGAATTAGTCCAACTGTATTACATAATAAAGAATGGCCAACATAGATACAAATTTCTCACTTTTGAGACAGACCCGTTCCTATTTTTAGCGATGTGAGATTGTCTTATCTTGCACTAGTGCAAGACAAAAAAATCACGTGCGTTTTACCGGCAAATACATGCTGTACAGTTTATGTCAACTGCCCCCAGTTCTCCATGCTTCACCAATAAAACCACGATTCTATTACATAAGTATTTTTAAATTAATTTATGTATACTATTCTGCTAGCTAATAATTTAACTATCGTGCACCTTTCATGTTTCACGGTGTATGACTTTCAAGTCAATGCTTGTTTACTTTGAGTAAATAATAGAGTGCTCTCCCTTGTTAGTAACTAACGTACCTCTCTTTGACCAAATTAAAATATGTTTTCACAGCCACAGGTGTAGTGTTGAGTTACATTTATCATATATTTATTAAATACATTGTATTTTATTATGAAATACATTTAAAATACTGCCAAGACACGGATGCATATGAATAAATTGAATATTTACTTCAGCAATGGAAACAAAATTTGCGGGAAAACGCTCGATCGGTAATGTAAACAAAACACATAGGTAACAGCTGATAAAAGTGAGAAATAAAATCAAACACCGGCAAAAAGTGCAAGACAGGGAAATCTCCGACACCCTCGGGTAAGATTTCAATCGTTCGCTGACTCGGCGAGCCTCGTCAGCGAACGATTGTAATCTTACCCTCGGGTGTCGGAGATTTCCCTGTCTTGCACTTTTGCCGGTGTTAGATTCTATATATCTTGTCTTAGGAAGGGATACAATTTACTTTGTAAAAAACACTCTGATTCTACTAAAACAATCTCTCAAACGGACATCATCAAAATGCTCCGTATTTTTTATTAGAAACATGCTATGTTTGTTGGGCGTGTTTTTCTTTCAACATACAGTTGGTATTTCATATGAGTATCAACTGTGCTCCTCTTCTCGCCGACTTGTCCCTTTATTAGTCCGAGGCAGACTTCATACAGGGGTTTCTGAAGAAACACAAAAAGAAGCTATCCCTATGCTTATCGTTTCTCTATATACATGATATTCTTTCACTAGATAATTCTCAGTTTGGTTATTTTCTTCATCGCATCTATCCCATTGAGCCTGCAATAAAGGTTATCATTTTCAATTTCCCCCATTCTGAATTTTACATGTATAGGTAGCAGCATTCCAGCAGTACCTCAATATGGATTATATATCTCTCGAACGTTGAATGGTCACCACCATAATATAAATAGCCGTAACGGAATATCTGTGTCACAAATGACCAAGGATATATTCAGATCCTTTTCTCATTCATGGTTTGCAACAAGTGTGACACGACGAGTGCCACATGTAGAGCAGGAATTGCTTACCCTTCTCGAGCACCTGAGCTCTTCCCCGGATTTTAGAGGGGTTCGTGTTGATTTTGTTTCCTGTGTAGTATTGTGTACATCAATGTTTGCCCTTTTACGTTTGGCAATTGTATTATCTGTCGTTCTTCGATTTACGGCTTCTGGTGGAGGGCCGGTTAAAAAAATCATCGTCCTGATTCAAGTCACTGACAAATCTTTATTTCTTAATGTTACATAGAGTTCATTCGCCAAGCATAGGAGTCAAATTACAGACTGTACTAGTAAGACACTGATTTACAATATCAATTCAGGATCTGAGGCAATTATGCGCATTTCTTTCTGATAGTTTAAATAAAATCATGTCTATTTTTTTTAATCACTAAATCAAGCTTACAGCAATCGTCTTGGATATTGCTTGTAACAGACTTTTCAAAAATGGGGACATTAAGAAAGATGAAATAGACAAAGTTTCCCTTTCTTAAACTTTCGTTTGTCAACACAGGTCTTGGTGTCATTACCTTAGGCAATTTCCTTCATCACTATTAGTCAAATCTAAAATAAATTACGGATTCTGATTACCCCTTTGGTATCTCCAAAATCTTTTTATTCATAATTCTAATATACAATTGCACATTTTGAATAATTCGATTTTTAATCCTTTGGTTTATTCTGATTAAAAAGACAACCATTCCAAATATGGATTAGAAAATTTGGAAGACACAAAAGTCAAAGGGGGTAACCAGAGACCGTAAATCAAAGGACAAACTAAACAAAGACCATAAGAGGAAAGACACAAACACAAACAACGATCTAATGAAACGTTTGAAGATATCAAAGTGGTCACCAGATGCCATAGATCGAAGAGGAACAAACAATACAATGTTCACATAAAACAGAAGATTGAGCAACATGAACCCCACTAAAAACCGAGGAGAACTCAGGTGTTCATGAAAGATAAGCAGTTCCTGCTCCACTAGTGACACCCGTCATGTTACTCTTCAAACTTGTTGTAAGCATTTCTGTACCACTGTATGTTAGTACGCCTGTTTTATTTTATGTTTTGCATTGGAAAATCTTTCATTCACTCTGAACCAAATTAAAAAGACCATTATTGCAACACAAAACCATAGACCAAAATCCAGCATTGCTTTCTGATCACACGTTTATGTACGTTAAACAAACAAACCCAAATGTTTTTTATGGATAACAGTTTGATAATATATCTGATAATTTTGTTTTTATATTCTTATATACTTCCGGAGCACCTGATTTCACTTCTGATTTTAGTGTGGTTCGTGTTGTTCGATCTTTAGTTTTCTTTGTAGTGTTATGTAGATCGGTGTTTGTCCTTTTTCTTTTGGCCGTCGTATTGTATGTCCTTCTTCAATTTACGGATTCCGATTACCCCTTTGGTAAAATAAAACTCTTCTTACACACATTACTAAATGAAAATTTGAAATATACACAAAAATAATTAGTGCGTTCAGTTTGATATTTTCAATAAATAATGTGACAATAAGTCATAGATTTCATTTCAAATACAACATTTATTTGCTTGCTAAGTTTAAAATACGTATACATTTACTGTTGTTCTGTTAATGCATGTCAGTTGTGTCAATAAAACATGCTTAAAAGTTAAAAGATACGAATATATAATGGCCAACATGTTATTTAGAGGCAATATATATTCTTAAAATGATAAACAACGCTAATGGATATTGACATGCTACATCTCCGACATCCTCTTATGACAATAGATGGTTTTGAAATGAATTCGATATTGTCAATATAATATATAATATTTCATACAAATAAAACAATAGATTTATGACTTCAAATTCTAAAATAGTAATGAGATAATATGTTGTATACAGGAAACACACAACACCAGGTGCGGTTGCTGAACGTTTGTTGTTTATGCAATGCTATTTTGCTTTATGACCATATACATTGTTTAAGAAAAACTAGTCTACGTTGCTCCTATGTTGCAGTCATTGCTACTAAAATTCTACGGTCATCACGAATTGATTGCAAGAAGAGTTTGAAGATACCGAAGGGGCAATCGGAATCCGTATATCGAAGAAGAACAGATAACACAATGGCCAAAAGAAAAAGAACAAAAGGACAAACAACGATCTACAAAACATACATATAAAACTAAAGATCGAGTAACACACACCCCACTAAAAATCGGGGGTAAACCCAGGTGCTCCGGAAGGGTAGGCAGTTCCTGCTCCATTAGTGGCATCCATCCGTCGTGTTAATCTAGTTACAAACCCAGTAAAAAGTCGTGAATGAGGAAAGGACCGGGAAGTGCTAACGGCAAGTGGAACATATCCGTTGTCATTTGTGACACAGATATTCCATAACGGTCAACCAAATCATGGTGGCGACCGTAAAAATTTCGAAGTGATGACTTCAACTTTAACAAGTTACGAGTTATTGAATCTTTTCCGTTTTAAGTAGATTTATCTTTCATCGACAAGACATGATTAAATGAGTAACACGACGGGTGTCTTATAAGAACAGGGGCTATTTACCCTTTGCAGGCACCTGGGTTGACCTCGGGTTTGTTTGAAGGGTTGAGTTCGTGTTGCTCATCATTTTAATTTTGTGAGTTGTTTTGATTTTGTTCTGTTTCTTGTGTCCAATGTTGCCCGTGTCTCTGGACGGTTTATTTCTGGTTGCCCGATCGGTTTTCTCATACGGACATGTCGTTCCATTATTCTTAATCATGTTAATAGTTGCTTGTATTATACCAAAACTCTGATCTGGATTTTTATGTTGTAGCTCACGAAACAACAGTTCGCAAGTAGCCGGGTCACTTCGCTAGGACACATTATCTCGACTCCCAGGCAACATGTCCTTGCTTTTACACCTTACATTGTAATACTCCACTCTTTGCAGAGATGCAGGCAATGTCAATTTTATGGTTTTTGGATTGATCCGGCCGATGGTGGAGCACACAATTTACTGCATTCGAGGAAGCATGCTCACTATTTCACCATCGACGCCGTTCATTTTGAAATGAGAGACACAAAGAAAAACAAGCGTGGCTGTTTCTTCCTTTTATTTCTTAATTTATTGTAATTTTTGACACACTGATAAAAATGTTTGAGAATAATATTATGCATATACTAGTTCCATAATCAATCTCTTTCTAACCCTGGGTAAGAAATCTGTTGGAAAACGGGGTGCCGTAGACTTTTTTGCTTACATGTGCGTCTTAGGTGTTTTGTGAACAGGCGAATTCAATAATAAAGTATTATGTTATAAAAATATATATATATATATATATATATATACATATAAAATAATCCTTCTGCTACCCCCGCATCTGTGAGTACTGCACTAATGATAGATATAAATTGATTTCAACTAGCACTTTATTGCTTATGAAATAAAATGTCATTAATATGAAAGAAAATAGAGGCTATGGGTCTGTAAATGTAGATTAATTCAAATTCTAACGAAGAAGTGTAAATTAATACAATATATTTTTTCCATTATGAAGGCACAATTTTACTGACATGTAGACTCATCTACACTTTAACATGACATGAATGGGACAATAAAGAGGCGAATGAAGAATTTTCGAAGTAAATTGAATTAAAGTGACACAAGCTGTCAAATTGATCATTTTCGTTTCTGATATATTTTGCAGAAAATAAACCTTATGATTAATAAAACTCACAGTAGCAATTTTTGGTCGAAATATATGGGCATAAAGCTACTTAATTGCAAAATAAAGATCGCATCCATTGTTTATTTATTGGCGTCATTGATGTCAAATCAAATTTCACAAGTACAGCCAAATATTGTCGAGCATTGTAAAATCATATATATATATATAAAAAAAAATAAAAACATACATACAAGCAAATTAATTCAATTTAATCTAATTTTTGAATATTTTACTTTGTTGATAGATGTTCCACTCTCCTCATTGAATTTAGTAATGCGTTGACTAACTTACTAACTTACCTATTTTGTTCCAGTATTGTTAGAAATACTGTTATAGTGACAGCCGGAACCTTTGAACCATAATGAAAGCAGGAGGTTTGGCGCCTTAAAATCTGATTCAACCCACCATTTCTTTGGAAATGCCTGTACCAAGTCAGGGTCATTACGGTTTTCATAGTTTTCCGGTTGTTGACTGAGTTTGTCTGTTTATATACTTATGAGTTTTGTTTTTCCCTTTGGAAGATTCTTGGTAGTTCGGTAATTTTGTTATTACCCTTATTTGGTAAACTTTCATTGACGTGGTTAAACTCATCCACAAAATAAAATTACTTGAATGTGAAGGACAATAATGTCTATGAATTGCAATATATCCATAGCTATGGTACCTGTTCTCTATTGTATTAGAATATTGTGTTTATAAAATACAGCTTTTAAATAAACAAATAGTTTATATAAATCATGCAGGGGAATATGTAATTCCTTATATAAAATAAAAATGTCTTTATCAAGTGCTCCTTCTCAAAAATATAAATTAAGTCTTAAATTTTATTAAATGCAACTGTCTTTCACAAAAAGCTAGCTTCAAAGTAGAGTAGCAACTGTCAATCAAGTGAAAACTGTAACAAAGTCAAGTGTAAAGTGATGAAGAGATTTAGTGAAGGATTATCATCGTATTCAAGGGCAATAATGTTAGGAGTAAGTATAAAGTTTTGATTTTTATTGCGCTTAGTTCGAATTGCTGAATGTATCTAAAAGCATGTACCTTAAAATAAAAAATAGAATGCATCCTACATTAAACTGTTGAGTGCAAACTAATATTATATGGCTATTGTTGATGCTATTTCTTATTCTAAGAGGAGAGGTTGGGACCCACCAAAGTAGTGTATCCCCGTTATATTCTTTGAAGTGCCTACACTAAGCCATGGAGCACAATTTTGTCATTGGTTTTTGGAACTGTTTTGACCTCCTGCCCCTATCAATAGCTACCACTATTAAATACATTTCAGCATGTTGGCCTATTGCAAAGTAGACATCATCTCATCAAAAGGTAACTTGTTCGGGTAATTATATAGCTTGATATTGATTGGTTGATGTTTAACGTCAACATTAGCAGTAAAACAGCTATATCGTAGCGTGAACAAATTTTATTTATTAACTTTATACATATACAAGACACTCAGAAATAAAACATACTCGTCTGTAAAACAACCGGGTTATATGTACAAATTAATGAAAAATTAAAAGGATAAAAACCATATACCTTAATAAACGACTGACACGCTCAACTTGATATTTAAAGCCACAGTTCACAGAAAGAGCACTCCACAGACGGACATGTCGTTCCTTAATCATGTTAATATTTGCTTGTATTATTCCAACACGCCGATCTGGATATTTACGCTATAGCTCACGAACCAACAGTTCGCTAGGACACATTATCTCGACTCCGAACAACCTGTCCTTGCTCTTACATTGTAATATTTCGTATTTTTCGGACAAGCAGACAATGCCAATTTTATAGTTTTTGGATGACAACTGTCAATCAAGTGAATCCTTAAACAGAGTAAAGTGTAAAGTGATATAGAGATAAAGTGATACAGGGAAGACAGTGATTAGAGGGGGTTATTGTGTTTAACGCCACTTTCAACAATATATCAGTTATATCCTGGCGGTCAGATCCGGCCGGCGGTGGAGCACACAAATTACTGCATTCGAGGAAGCACGTTCACTATTTCACCATGGATGCCGTTCATTTTGAAATAAGAGACACAAAGAAAAACAATTATGTCCGAACAAGAACCACCATTCAGTAGATATGAAAATAGTTCCCTTACAAATATCTAAATAAGACTTCCTTTTATTTCTTATTTATTGTAATTTTGGACACACTGATAAAAATGTTGGAAAATAATATTATGCATATACTAGTTCCATAATCAATCTCTTTCTAACCCTGGGTAAGAAATCTGTTGGAAAACAGTGCCTTAGACTTTTTTGCTTACATGTGAGTCTAAGGTGTTTTGTTAAAAGGCGAATTCAATAACAAAGTATTATGTTATAAAAATATAAATATATACATATAAAATAATCTTTCTGCTACCCCGGCATCTGTGAGTATTGCACTAATGATAGATATAAATTGAATTCAACTAGCACTTTATTGCTTATGAAATAAAATGTCATTAATATGAAAGAAAATAGAGACTATGGGTCTGTAAATGTAGATTAATTAAAATTCTAACTAAGAAGTGTAAAGTAATACAATATATTTTTTCCATAATTAAGGCACAATTTTACTGACATGTAGACTCATCTACACTTTAACATGACATGAATAGGACAATAGAGAGGCGGATGAAGAATTTTCGAAGTAAATTGAATTAAAGTGACACAAGCTGCCAAAATCATAATTTTATTTTTTGATATATTTTGCACAAAATAAAACCTATTGGGTAACAAAACTCACAGGAGCAATTTTTGTTCGAAATATATGGACATACAGCTACTTAATTGCAAAATAAAGATCGCCTCCATTGGTTATTTGTTGACGTCAATGATGTCTAATTAAATTTCACAAGCACAGCCAAAGATTCTCTAACAACAGTAAATTATATAAAAATGAAGAAAAAAAAACATGAATGAAAAATAAGAAACCTGTCCTTGTTCTTACACCTTACATTGTAATATTTCGTGATTAGTGGACAAGCAGACATGAATGCCAATTGTATAGTTTTTGGATGACAACTGCCAATCAAGTGACCCCTTAAACAGAGTAAAGTGTAAGTAATATAGAGATCAAGTGATGAAGGTGAAACAGTGATTAGATGGGGTTATGATATTTAACGCCACTTTCAACAATATTTCAGTTTTATCGTGGCGGTCAGTTTTATTGGTGGAGGAAACCATAATACGCGGAGACAACCATAAACCTGTATCGAACAACAGTAGTAAAGTAAGTGTATTTTACCTAGAAAATCATAATGCAAGATTAAATTACTAAACAGAGCACTTTTAATGTCCATTGACCTCTTATTACAAACCATATATCTTTCAAACATGGTACTTTTGTGTGTTTAATGTTTGTTAATCTGTAGTTGACATTTGAGGTAAATATTAAATGGGAAAATATTGGGGAAAAAAGAGAAAATATCACTTTATAAATCAAATTATATGTAGTTATTGAGAGATCATACTCAGGGTTTCGATTCCACATTTTATTCTGATCTGATTAAATTTATATAAGATTTCACAAGAACGACTGAATCTGTAGTAAAAGGATATATCGTGATTTGTGCATGCTTAGTGTAATAGAATCATCCCGATATATTTGACCTTTTTTCTGGTTAGTAAGCGATTAGATATTCCAATTCTCTGACATTTCTTATTGTTTTGTTTATACCGTGGTCTGTGACTTGATGTTTTTTGGCATTTGTTTTGTGTTTTGTCTATCAAGAAGTAACAATACTGGACGTACTCGGTTAGTTATTTCAAGCCAAGGCCTAGATTTCCATATTTACGTCATTCTTATTGATCGTCTTGTGGAAAGATTTTTTTCATGAAGAGATAAATTGTGATATAAATTTAGTATTGGAACATAACACCGTTTCAGCAGTTTTGAATTTTATTGCGTTTAGTTCGAATTACTGAATGTATCTAAAAGCATGTACCTTAAAATAAAAAGTAGAATACATCCTGCATTAAAATGTTTCAATAGTGTAAACTTATAATATGGCTATTATTTATGATATTCTTTATTCTAGTAGAGAGGTTGGGGCCCACCAAAGTAGTTTATCCCCGCAATATTTTTTGAAGTGCCTGTACTAAACCATGATTTGCCTCTGCTTTTTGAAACGGTTTTGACCTCCTGCCTCTTCGATATTACACATTGTGAAATCTTTATGATATATCCGTATGAAATGATATGGTTAGCTATGGACTATTGCTTTAATGAATTACATTTAAACATGTTGGCATAATACAAATCGGGCATTATCTTCTCATCAAAAGGTAACTTGTTCGGCCCATTATATAGCTTAATATTGATTGATTGATGTTTAACGCCAACTTTAGCAGTATTTCAGCTACATCGATGCGTGATCAAATTTTATTTATTAACTTAGACACCTGTCCTTACAAATAAAACGTACTTGTCTATGAAACAACCGGGTTATATGTACTAATAAAAAAAGGATAAAGACCATATAGCTTAACAAGTACTCACATGGTGTTGACAAGCAAGTACTCTGTAACCCGTTTTTTCATTGTACTCTAATTGCTGCCCACGTTCAACTATTTGAAACGAAACAGGAGTAAATCTATTATTGCTGCATGAAATATGTTTATGTTGTATATTGGATATTACCCTCATCTAGACAAGCTAAAACAATGAAGAATTTTATTAGATTGCCACTTCATCCGTATTTAATTATGAATTAGAGAAGAATTTTTCATTAAATATTTATATTAATACGCTTGTGCCGTTTTTAGATCTTCACACTTCCGTTCGTATAACGAATATAAGTATTAATTTCCTAGTACAGTCTGGTGATGACCTCAATAATGAGGTTTTCTTGTAAACGTTTATAAATGCCATGTACCGGACGCGGTAACCATGGAATCAGTCCACGCTTGGGGGATTGTCAGGTTATAATCCGGAAGTCTGTCCGTTGTTAATATTGGGTCACGTGATCGGAAAATGCAAAGTTCCTTCTAAGTTAAATACAATTTTGGGAGATTTCGAAAACGAATATTTGCATTCTATTGGATTTTGGAATTACTCCGACAAAGTAGTATCTGTTATTCTTCATTTTATTGCACTAATATATAACATAATATTGTTTTTATCAAGCGGTGGTAGTTGTATTTGTTTATACATGTATATATACATTGTCTGTTTAATGTTAGTTTATGTTTGTATTGCTATACCCAAAAGGGTTTTATATGCAATAAAGATTATATATTCTTCTCCTTATACGTGATATAGACTTAATAATCTGAAATGCTGTCATTTACAATGAATATATGACTAGGGCTATTGTGTTTAACCCCACTTTCAACACAGTTCGAAAATTAATAGGAAAACAGTACGAAAAGAGGCAAAATTGATACCAGTAACACGCATGTATATATACATGACCGTTCACTTTCCTGGCTGGTAACAAGCACTTTAACTAACTTTAATGCCCCAAGCGTAAGCCATAATATTGTCCTGTGAAAATGTGTCCGATTGTATCTTTTTCAAATTAAAAATCCCCAACAGACCAAAAGAAGTCACCTCTGCGCTTTATTCCGTCACACAGAACGAAGACCAAAACAAACAAAAAACAACAAAAAATAAAAAGATGAACCAAACGGACCCCATCAAAAAAACAAACTACAAAATATAACAAAGCAAGACAAAAAAGACAAAAAAAATAAAAAAAATAAATACGGAAATGAACCCATGTGCTCGCGAAGGGTAAGATGTTCGTATGGTTCTGCACGTTAGAATGGACTGGATATGCTCTCTCAATGTCATACATACTGAATTGCAATGGAATACAATGTGCGGATGAATACCCTGGTGACTGACCTGTGTTTCACTCTTACAGAATGTATGATATTAGTAACGCCGGATGCAAGTTATGATTTATGGTGCTGTACACTGGGAGACCTATATTTATCATCATGACAAAGGTTGATTAATTAGTACGGCATCACAACAGTTGGTTAACCTATACTAATCAAAAATATTTTAATATTCATTAAAACTCATTCTTGCCGGATGTACACATTTATCAATGCTAGATATTAATTCAATTGATTCACGAAGTTAAACCATTTTGCTCAGAATGAATAACGATTTGTGACATATTGTTTTGATTTTGAAATCAACAACATTTTGTTTTTATTTACATAAGCGACATACGACTTAATGGATATAAACAAACTGTGACCGAAATATTTTTAATATTATTTCCTTGACGACAAAAGCATAGTAATAGATGTTATTTCCCAGGTGTAACATTGCATTATATTTGACAGTAACTGAAAACCGTATTTTAACCATGATGGGAGAATTAAATACTACATTAGGTGGTAACTGGACTGTAAATAAAAGGTTCGTGTTCTGTTTTAGTTTAGTGTTTCTTCCTAAGGGACGCAATTTAAATCCAAATAACAGAAATAACATTTTAAGAAACCAACTGAACCAAGGGTAAAGTTGTAGTCATCGCTCCGAAGTTTGTACGGTAGCCATCATTGCTTAGTTAACCGTTACGGAATATATGTGTCACAGATGACCATCGATGTTCCGTTTATTGTAGTCATAATCTCGTCCTGCTTTCCTCTCTCGTAATTTATCACCGAGTATGACTAATCACTGGATTGTGTAGAAAAGCTTAAAGATACCTAAGGGGTAATCAGAACTCCCAAATCAAATAAGGGCAACCAACACAATTGCCAAAAGGACAAACAACGATCGACAAAACATTACACAGAAAACTAAAGATCGAGCAACACGAACCCCACTAAAAACCGGGGGCGAACTCAGATGTTCAGGAAGGGTAAACAGTTCCTGCTCGACTAGTGGCACCCATCATGTTACACTGGTCACAAACCTCATAATGGATCATATCCGTGGTCATTTGTGACACAGATACTCCGCAGCTGTTAACAAAGTCATGGTGGCGACCGTAAAACTTTTACAGTGATGACTTCAGCCTAGCCACTAGTTCAATAGCTTCCTTGTTAGTAGCAGCCCTCTATCAAAGAAATCATGATAGACACCACAAACTGAATGTTACTATGTATAACTGGAAAGTGTCTAATGGGAAAATTGAAATCATCTCTTTGTCGTAAAGCGTAGTTCTTAACCCACACTCATTATCAATTTCGAGGTGTAAATGGAAGTATGAATCAGCCTTAGTTGTATCTGTAGTATATTTCAAGCTCAATTGGATAGATGCGATCAACATAATCACCAAACTTCGAATTATTTAATAAAAGGACGACATCTGTATACCGGAACATGAAATTAAAGGATCGAATTAACTTCTTTTTGTTTTTCGTCACAATACCCTGTATGAAGTGTGCCTCGTACAAATAAAGGGAAAAATCGGTGAAAAGATGAGCACAGTTAGTACCCTTAGGATTACCGACTGTCTGTTGAAAAACACGTCCACCAACCATATCAAATATGTTGCAACATAAGTAACACGAAGGGTACCACTAGGAAGCAGGAACTGCTTACCCTTTCGGAGCACATAAGCTCACCTCCGGTTTAAGTATTGTTATTGTTGCTGTTTGTAGTTTTCGGTGTGGTGTGGTGTTTTTACCTTTCTCTTTTGTTTTGTTTCTTTTAGCTATTGTTTTGTCTACCTATGGATTTATGGCTTCTGATTAACATTTTGGTATCTTCAAATTAAATGCAATCTGTTACACAATAGCGCTTTTAGAGAGTTAGAAAAATGTCAATTTGAAGAAAACAAGTGTTCGTATCATAAGTTGTATCGAATACAACACAACTAACAAAATTAGCAATGAAAGGATTAGGGCTATAGTGCTATGGTGTTTAACTTTCATGGCGATAAGTTTTAGTGGTGGATGTAACCGGAGAAAACCATCGACCTGCCGCAAGTCACTAACAAACTTACCCCATGTTGTATCGAGTATGCCTTCCCATGAACGGGATTCGGACTTACAACGGTAGTGGTGATAGATACTGATTATAGAGGTAGTTGTAAATCCAACTACCATACGATCACGTCCACGACGACCACTTCGTACAACAAAGAAATAACAACCATTTTTACAGAAAACGTCAAAAACAAAAGATGATAAAAAAGAACGTTTAAATGATTTTTCTCAATTAATTGCTAAAAATATTGCATTGTATGATAGTAAGGTTGAAATAATATTACCAAAGTGCACCATCGTAATTGTCTGTGTTTAAACTCTTTTAGTTCCCGCATATGGAATGAAAACATAAAATGTCATTGATTTCTCAAAGTCGTTGATTTGTTGAGGACACGAAATCTACAAATAGTATTGGTTCCTCGCGATAAAAGAAGGGTAGATGACAGTAAACTAACACCGTCTCTCAAAGAACATTTATAACCGTCATCAAGGATTGAGCCAACCATTATGATTGAGATTTATTGTCTTGTTCTGTTTAACTGGTATTTCATCTTTGGTTTACCTTTTCAACATGCGGTTTTACTTGGACTGATACAAAAGACCTAATAAGTTGATTTAGGAGAGTCATTTGTCAATAATATATAAATCCAATATAATGTCCCCTGTGCAACATATTGCTGAATATTAAAACGCTTAATCGCATGTGCAATGTTGTCACCTATGCATTATTGGTTTTAAATTTGAAATATAATAGAGTTGTCTTTCTTTTATTTATTTTCGTAGTTTGTGCACAAATGCATAGTACACGTAAACGGAATGATATTTTTTCTCTAATTATCAACCAGTTAGTACGATCCTAATTTTCTCTTTAGTTATATTCTTGCTGCTATGGCATAATATACTAGTTTCTCCTCTGTAGCGTGCAACCCTTCCGAAAGACTTAGAAGTGATTTGGCATCCCAATCATTTCACTATGAGGGAATGACTAGAAACGTGTCGTGTCCACTAAGATTATATCTCTACGTTTTTATTAGTTTACTGTGAAGAATCAAATACACAATTCGACCTCAGTACGGGAGGTAAACGAGTCTTCTGTGAACTCACAGTATTTTCCCAATCCACCCCCATCCTTTAGATAAACATTTTACACCGGTATTAACTTATGCAATTTGCTTGCTGGTTCCCATTTATAACTTTATCAGCTTAATATTTCCCATAAACTTGTTATATATTGTGTCACCGCCTTCTTTCTTTTGTTATAACATGATAAAAGATTTAAGGGATCTGTTATGCTAAATGGACCTCTCGCCATTATACAATAAATCTTTATAGGTGTTTGGCGACTTACACTATAATATAATTGTAACAGGATGGAAGCTAATGCACTAACATCATAATTGAAACTAATGTAATGTTATTTTATAATACATATTTGTACTTAATAACATTTCAAACGCCCCCAACTTGTACAACTGTCGATGTACCTTCATCAACGATTAGGCTTTTCATACACGTACAAAAGATCGGGAGTTCCAACGGTCAGTTTGTTATAACTATTTTGGCTTTCAACCACAATAGAGTTTTGAAATAAACGTTAGAGAAACCGAGAGAGCAATAAAAAATGGACAATCCAGATACACTGGCATCACCGGGCATCACAATACACGAGACGAAGACAAACAAAACGCAAAAGCACAACACAAAAAGATGAGACGCACGGACCTTGCCAAAAACTGGTGGTGAACACATGTGTTGGCGAATGGTAAGCAGTTCCTGCCTCTTATAAGAAACTCGCCACAGTACTTATCTTGTCTGACACCACCACACGCAAACAAACATAAATGAGACAGTGTTTGGTGGTGCTCGTATTGCCCATCTTTTATTTTTCAGTGTTGTGTTTTCTTTTGCTTTGTTTGTTTTCGTCCCGTATGTTGTGTTCTCATGTCTCTTGATTGTCCATTATTGTTTTACCCCTTCGGTTTTCTTTAACGTTTACGTAATGTTAACTGTGTAACCTGTTTTACCAATACACGTACTTCTATACCCATTATTATAAAATATACACACGTTTCCAAACAACATCCAGCGATTTAACATTTTAAAGCAAGCTGAACGGTTAGGGTTATGATATTTAACGCCACTTTCAATAATATGTCAGTTATATCGTAGAACAAGCTGAAAGTTCAACTCCATGACAATTATTTGATTAACATCCTGCTAGTTGATATGCCATTTTTTTCAAATTAATTATACATATTAAAAGCAAATTTACTGGAGTTTAAAAAGATCCTTAAAGAATAATAACTGCAAAATAAGTAAAGTTTAAGCTCATTGTAATTACTTGATACCAACAAAACAATGCTCTCAATAAGTATGTCTGCTTATTTTAGAAAAAAAAATCAGTAAAAACAATGCAACCTACGTTATAAAGATCTGACTATAAAAAAGCCATATCTTTACTATCAAATATTGTATTGGTTATTTTCAAGGAAATAGTTTTGCTTAGAACAAAAAACTAAAACATAAACTTGTCTTAATTACGCTATCGAATTTTGCTTTCAAGATAAATTAAATAACTGAGTAATAGAAATAGTTTCTTCTTACTTTTAAAGAACTATTTGTTTTCTAGAGTTTTATATGTTGAATTATTTTGTAAGCATACGTTTTGGCTCGTGTTTAATTATTTTGTAAACATTTTGGCTCAGTGTACGAGTGGAGTTTGAGTGTCTATTAATTAATATAAGTTACATTTGGATTCATAGGAGATTAACAGAAATTCTGTGGAAAATTATTATTAACAAAATTTAATTTCCATCAAGTAACCATTTGAAAAATGAAATACTAGATACAGCAATTTATATTCGTTTAAATTGTAGCATAATATGAATGATTTTTTTTACCGTTCAAATTTGCATTAGACACATTTTTCTGTGAATGAGTGGAAGAGGGGTAGTTTAGATCTAAGAAAGTCGTTTAACGACGCCACGTTTTGTATTGAAATCCCAGTGCAAAGCCAAGATAATTAGTAGTCATATAGTTGAGTGCATTAAGGGATTTGATTTTGACTGATTTTCGGAATTTCATGTTTGATTTTGGTAGTGTTCTGAATGTGTGGTATTTTTTTTTTCATTTTTATTAAATAAACGTTAGAAAATACTGAAGAGGCAATTAAAAATGAACAATCCAGACAAACTGGAAACATAGGGTAAACAAGACGAAGAGAGACACAACACAATATGTGCTGGACACCACTATGGGCAAACAAACACAAATAACGTAAATGAGACATGAGCCATCCTACAAACAACTGGAGAACCAAACATCGTTTTTATGCGGATATCGCAAAGGACGTCACAACACGGAACACAGAACGTAAAGACATATAATACGCCTATGTCCTGACAGGTTTCCTCTACATGTCCAGAAAGCCACTCTACTTTCGTTTTTGAGGTGCTTCTTTCTACGACTTGATATTTGATTTTGTAATTGTTCCGACAGTGTAGTAATTTCTGTTTCTCATTTTATTATATATGAGGGCGCTGTCAAGTTTCCACCACAGTTGCCTAAGACAAATTTGTAAAAAAAAATTGGCCAAACCGTATTTCAAACGAAAACCTACTAGAAATGACAAATTCCACATGCGTCCTCAAAGAAATACAACAGAAGCATTTCAGATGGCTAGGGCATGTTCTCAGGATGCCAGTATCCAATATGACCAGGATAGCCCTTAGATGGACACCCCAGGGAAAGAGACCAAGAGGCAGACCAAAGACCACCTGGCGCAGAACTATTGAATCCGAACTGAAAGAGCTTGACATGACATGGGGAGAAGCTGAAACAAAGGCTAAAGATATAACTGGATGGAGTGATCTTGTGGCGACCTTATGCTCCGACGGAAGCGAAGAGGATAGGTAGGTAGGTAGGTTTATTATATAAATATAGGCTCAGCAACAACAACAAAAACAAACAAAACAGTCGCATCTTTTTTGTTATTTTTATTGATGTGTGCAAAATATCATGTATTCGCTCTGCTTAACATACAGCAATATATTAATCCAGAATTGAATCTACAGTTTCATAAAGCTTATCTAAAGTGATTAAAAAGAAAACTTAAACAGAAATACCCATTAAAGTTGCATCAGAGCCATTGCCAGTAAACCAAGAAGGACATACTTGTTTCAAGCACGTAAATCAAAATACTGTTCATACTTTTTTTTAGTCTTTTGTAACAAAAACCAAAAAAAAACCAGAACGATGGTGATAACTAAAATGTGGTTTTTCTATGCTTGGTATTTGTCTTAGTCATTTCATCTTGACTTTTCAAGTACGTCACATTTATTAGATGTCGAACAAAGTAGATAATTTGGGGATTTCTTCGTAAGTTCTGGATTTAATATAGGTGGGTGTTTCATATTTGTTCATATTACGCAGAACTTTGTATAAATTTTCTAAAGAATTAAACTTTGCTGGAATTCTTTTATTGGTTTTTCTGTCGTTATTTTGTTTTCCATTCCATGGGTTTGCTGGCTTTTGATAAAGGGAATAGCTGTTGGTCATATCTAACGGAATCTGTTTCTGAATAATCTCATTCAGTAAAGCTCTTGAATTGATAATATTCTTTCTGAGTGGCAACTTGTTGAAGTCCTGACTACTTCGTTTTCTTTTACCACTGAAAAATAAACAAAATCTTAGTATCATTTTGCAAAACATGCAGAAAAAAGTAGAGACAAGAAGAATTTGCCGATACCAAAGTAATCAGAATCCGTAAATCAAAGGAAGTTGCCAGTTTCTCTGGAGTGTCCATTTTGATTGCACCTTCGGTATTCTCTACCTTTTTTTTTCACAAACAACACAATAGCCAAAAGAAAAGAGACAAAAGGACAAACAACGATCTACAACACATTATACAAAAAACTAAAGAGCGAGTAACACGAAACCCACTGATTTTAGTCGCTTTACATAATAAATCTCATATATTCAATATCCTAGATCAAAATGAAAGATCTTAAATAAAAATGTTACAAAGAATTCGAACATATTTATTTTTAATGTATTTGGATTTTGAACCAGGAAATGGTTATCGTAATATAATTGATGCCTTCTGTATCATTGTAGATGCTGTAACAAAATTAATGTGCCGTTGAGTCTAACAGAACAAAACATTGATCAAGATAGTGTCACATCCCGTATTCCATTTTATAATGAACATTATCTGACAAGGAAACAGAGAATAACATTGGGCTCAAAACACAGAACGAAGATAACAAAACAGTAACAAGCAAGTCAAGGCAAAAGATAAACAAATCTCAGGAAACTAACATGATGTGCAAAAGGTGACCAGTTCGTTTTTTCTGATGTGAATAAAATAAAGCATTGCGGCATGCTCATAATGAAATAAACGTTAGAAAATTCCGAAGGGGCAATTAAAACTGGACAATCCAGAGAAACCGGCAACATAGGGAACATAATACGAAGATATACACAACACAATATGTGTTGGACAACTACATGCAAACAAACACAAACAACGTAAATTATGCATGAGCCATCCTACACACAAGTGGAGGTAAAGACGAACCGAACATCGCCTCCATGCGGAAATCGCAAGGAACATCACAACACAAGTTTGCTTATATATTGATATGTACTTGTTTCATGACAAATCACGAAATATCACGGCAAACTAAATGGAACAGAACATTTATTTTTATCTATGACTCTTATGATGTTCTAATTCGATTTCTGAATTACAAGTTATAGTGATATTGATAATTGCATTGTTTGTCATTCGAACTACTCTCTCTTTCTCTCTCAATTAAAATTTCGGTTATTATTACTGTCATATATTGTCCTTATTTTTCATTTTCCACATATAAATTATATATTTTCTGTATTATGCATATTTAATATTTTTACAGAGGGGTATCGATGCCGCGATCGTATAGAAGTTCAATTTACAACTGCATTCATTCAGTGAATATCACCAACAATATTTGCGTATAAACACAAATTCTTGGTTAGTAGCACGTGGTAGTCAGTGGTCTCAATTAATAAAACTGACCACCATAATATCACTGAAATATTGTTGAAAATATCATTAAAACTCACAGCATAATGGCATGTGATACTACTGGTACTGTGGGATTTCATGGTCAACAACGTATTGCTGTTTAATTTATATTTACATGTATTAGAGAAGTATTGAAATAAATTAGTAAGAAAGGATATGGGTGTAAACGAACATGGGAAATCATCAAATTTTACACTTAGACACAAATTAAAGTAAAGCAAGCGCTTTTATCAATAACATAAGTGTCTTTAATAATGAGCATCATTAATGCCCAAATATTGAATGTGAAACGACCCCAAGCTTGTAGTAGAGCAGTTATTCTGATGAAAAGATGGGAAAAAAAGTTCTGTTGGAACATTTCCAAAATCCAATAGAAAAATCGATACCCCTAACTTTCCTAGCTTGATACATACACTTCATTAAAAGTGACGGAGTTACACTTGTTTTATGGGTCCAAAGAAAAAGTATGTTAATGACTAATGGAGGTTTTATTGTGATATTCTGATTTCGCGACCGTCACATTATAACTGAGATTTTGTTCGAATTGGAATTAAATATTTATAATCTCCAAATGTTCTCTCTGCAATACTTTGTTTGGTTTTTTTTTAGCCAATTTAATTTGTACGTGTTTGTTTATATTAAATCATATCGTTGTATTATGGTTGTATTATTTAAATACTTGAATGTTTGTTGACGATAATGTTTTATTTAAATTTCAATGTTCTCTTACTAATTATACTAGGTTTTGCTTGTTGTCTTTATATATTGTATTTGTTTGTTGCGTCAGCATCCGGTCATATTGTAGGAATCCATTATTTCTTGAAGCACATGACAGTTAACAGTAGAATATCACGTTATATCATGCTGTCTTTATTTCTTTAAATAAATTTCTATCAAAAATAACACTATTGTTTTTTAAATACTGTTTTCCTAATTGTTCAATACATGACAAATGTGAACAAAAGGTGAAAACAAACGGTTTTCAGGATTGATCGATTATTGTTTAATGTCATGTCGAGTGAGTAATATTTATGCTATATTCATGACAAAGAAGAGTTTGAAGATACCAAAGGGGTAATCAGAACCCGTAAATCGAAGAAGATCAGACAATACAATGACCAAAAGAAAAAGTACAAAAGGACAAAAAAAAACAATCTATGACACATTACACAGAAAACTAAAGATCGAGCAACACGAACCCCACTAAGAACTGGGAGAAACAGGTGTCCGAAAAAGTTAGCAGTTCCTGCTCCACATGTGACACCATTCCTGACAAAACATCAACAAGTAGATAAAATCAATGAGACTAGGTTGGGTCTTTGGTCATGGGTGTACCGTGGCACAATAAAATACTATGGATATAGTAGGAAGTGTCGTCTTACAACAGGACATGAACGACCACTTCTAACCAGTTATAACTTAAAAGGAGCTGATCTGAGTAGGTATTGGCGTGTAATGCAAATAGTGTAATTCCCCATACTTCAATCATCCTCTTACGTTACGGGTTAACGGCTGCGTAATTGATTCTCCAGGGACAACCAGAGCGATGCCTTTTCGGATGGGTTATATGCCACAGCGGAAATACTGTGGCTTATTTCTATACCCCGAGTTTCTCGGTTGTTGTTTATCGTCAAGCGAGAGCAGGGTTTCAGACATATTCATATAAACCGTCATTTGTGACACAGATAACGGGCAACTAAGTCATAGTGGAGACTGAAAACCTTCCAACTGACTCCAACTTAATCAATAGAAACCCTTGGTTCAGTAGCTTATCTGTCAGCAGCAACCCTCTATCAGGGGAATCTTGATATGAATCACAAGCTCTGGAATATCGTATCAACTGAGAGATATACACTCCTTAAGTAGTTGCTGCTGGAATGTTGCTACATATAAATGAAAAGTTAACAATGAGAAAATTCAAATCATCTCTTTTGTCGTAACGTTTCATTCTTAACTGGTAAATGCGCAAGTAAGTACAGCTTAGTGCTGACATGGATCCATACATTGGTTGTTTTGACTGCCACAAGAAGAAAGGGTAGGGTGATCTATAAGATGGCAAATTATGCCTTAAACCTGGCAGTCAGCGACTACTCGATCCTAGCATATCTGTTTCTCATAACGAGGTATTGCAACATGTCTATAGCATGCAATATGTGCGATATTCTTCATTCACTAGGAACTCTTCTGTCTCGTCCTAAGAACAAGTTATGTATATGATTCGATCCATTTGTTTTCAGGTTTTCTAAGTTTTCCAAGAACTGCAACAGCCAAAGATATAATTGGTAATACAATAACACTTTGATTCAATTTTCGTCAACAAGAGATTGTTACAAAATAAAATTGTGTGCCTTTGTGATGAATTCAAAATATTTGTCTCAGTAATAAGATGATATGTGTCTGCTCATAACCAATAGTTCAAAAATTTGTCATTCTTGTTGTTTATTTTGTGTCTTCAGAGGTCATTTAGTGCTGTGATCAATAGATTACGCGACCTATACAATGGAATCATAATATTAATCACATGACATTTGAATTGACCGTTTTTAAATGTTGTTTTTATATTTCACATAATACCTTTGATATTTGGGTAAATATTAATACAACTGTACCTGGAAGTTGAACCATTAAAGTAATATCTGACCAAATATAAAATCATATTTATCTGTAGATAGTTATTTGTGATCGTGTATGACCTGTAAAAGTTCAATTATTTATTTTGATTATATATATCGGGGTCAAGTGGTACCGTTGTAAAACTATGGTTGACATAGCACGTAAATACACGAAATCATAGAAACCGCGGTGCGTGCTTTAGGATAAAATATTTTTGCTTTTAAAGATTTAGTTTATTACACAATATATTGTTTAATTTATGCATCTAGAATGATTTGTATAACCTGAAATATGCTTAAAATATTCAACAAATTTGGGGTGAACGATATTAATTTCCCAGATGATCGATTAATATCGAAGACACCGTTAGGGAGTGAGTGATTCTTTTTTAACGCCAATTTTTCAGCTATATCATGGCGAGAACAAGTTAAATTTTAATGAGGCGATGATAAGGCCCGCTTTGTACTAGACAAACATGCTTAGTTGGATTCTTATAGCACTAGCTCACTGGAACAACAGTCCGGGTATAGACACGTCGCTACACTCGGATACTTATTCTGATTCCGAGCTAACCAGTCTTTGCTCTTACTCCTTGATGCTGAGTGCTTTGCGGAGAAGCAACAATTCAAATTTTATAGTCATTGGATTGATCCGATCGGGTAAGCAGCGTTGTTATACAGAAATATGACTCCAATCTTGACTTATGCATACTATATTTTATCTTACCGTTGTCCTCAACCATAATATAGATATAAGACAGTAGTGTGCATTTGAACGATATTTTAAATTCTTAATTCAATAGCCACTATAATAAAAACGTAGATTTAGTAATTGGAAACAATATGATTTTTTGCGTAAAATCGTGATTTTTCACACGAAATACCCCAAAAATGTTCGCGCCTCGCTCCGCTCGGCGCGATTATTTTATGTACGCCCCCCTAATTTGAAATCCTGAATCCGCCTCTGGGACGCACTTCTGGAATAACCTTCAAAGTCGAAATTTTTGAACGACAAATAAATTAACAACTTTGGGGAGCAAAATCACCAAAAGGTCTAAACAGGATCGCCAAAATCGGCTATGGTCACCTCTGCCTGATGGAGGACAATCTTAGTTTTGTCAATGATTACAATATCTAGGAACTGTATATTTTAATAATAAGTATATATAATGCACCATGTCAGTTCCGAAACACCTATTGCTATAACTATGGGTTTTTAAATATTCCATTTTGACTACTGTTTATTTAATCATTGAACGTTTTGTAGAATTACATTCAGATTATATACAGACACCAATGTCATGGGGCCACACTAAATTGTGGACAAGAAAGAACAGAAACAGAAATATTGACGATATTTGTAGCACATTTAATACCATTGGGTAGAGTCTGGTATACTTCATTCATCATTTTGTTTTGTCTGCACTTCATTCCGCCATCGTAGCACTGACTATATATATATATTTATACTGCAATCGTTCTACTTGAGCAGTCAAAATGCGTTGACAGTATATTTACAAGTGATAAACGGTCACTGACCGTTTATAACATTTAGAAATCAGTTGGGGCCTCTTGGGGGTAACTAACTTTTTAAATAATTTGAATATTGGTAGTAATATCCATAAATGTCACTAATGCTTGCAGTATAAAGACAATAACAGTGCATTGACTTGACATAAAATTCGATATACGTATTCGGCACGAATCTGCGAAAATGTTCGGGAAACTCTCGCATTTTCCCCGATTCTAAGCCTCATCCGTATATCGATTTTATGTCAAGTCAATGCACTGTTATTGTCTATATTACTAAAGATGTGTATGTTAGTGTTTCGTTGTTATCTTTATCGATATATAAAACTATGAATTTTGGCATATTTCAGAAATTGCACAAGTTGAAACTGCAACTATTGTTGTACATGAAACAACGTATTTGATTGGTTATCTTTCGCTTCATTATATCAGACATATTAGCGTGGGTTATTGATCGTTAAGCAATTAAGTTCTGTCACTGCTAATTTCTGGTATTAAATTGCTTTCTTTAATATTGATAAAATCTGTTCTTTAATTGTATTTATAATTTATTCAATTTGTGTCTAGATTCATTTCTGTTGATTGCAAATTATCTGATGTTAGTGCGTTTCGGTCGCTATCTATTTTTTTTAAAAACAAACCATCAAAGATTTTCTCCATATAATGAAAAACCAAAATATCACACTGTCGGAATAGTTTCTAAAATCCAGTATTAAAATCATAGAAAGACACTCCTAAAACACATGTATACATGACCGTTTAGTACAGGCACTTCAATAAAACCATGGCAGGGTTAAACTAGTTTTATGGGCCTATGTCTCCCTCCCCTCGCGGTCATGCAAGTGGTTTCCACATAAAACAGTATTAATTAATATTTATTGATGGTAATATTTTCAGTCTATAGGAACATTCTAAGTGGTATAATAGTTAGAGTGATCTCCAGTGGCGTCAAACCAAAATGTATACAATTGGGTGTCGCTGCTTCTCCATTAGGCACGCATCATCAATAAGTTAGAGTAACATGCTGATTGACCTGTGATCAAGACAATGATTCGGAGTAGAGCAACATGTGTGACTGTTAGCTAGCTCCATCAATATGCAACACAGTGTTGCTCGATAGCATAAACCAGTCATTATCTTCATATTATTAACACATTGTGTGTTTTTCATGTGATTTAGCCATTACTCGCTTCCTATGAAACAATCACTTACTCAATCGATTTTCGACATTTTCTTGTATTACGTGTTTTCCGTCCAGTATCACTGGAGATCAGATAATCATTATAATAACTATCTAGAACTGCATAATTAAATTTTTGTCTAATAATTTTCTTTTCTGTTTTGTGTCTTTGACATTTGGTAAATTAAAAACCCTGGTCTTAAAAAAATATTTGAAAATAGGCTTTATTATTTTTATTATCAAACTAATACTTAAGCACATATTAAAAGGGGCATCATACACGCAGAGGTATCACCCATGCAACTACGTTTTCGTCGAGAAAATGATAAAACTAGTATGGCCTCTCGAACAGATAATATGGTGTCAAAAGCTGACATGTATTTTGAATTTCAATATCGAATAGACGTTGAATTGACGTCATAGAATGAGTGAAAAAAAATATCATTTAATTAAATCCGACATAAACACCAGAAAAAAAAAACACTCTCACCTTACTATGAATGAATAATTAAGTCCGAATCAGTATTTGGGGCGACATGAACAATTAAATTGCTAATAGGATGTCTGTATCTACTAAATGACTTTGTACTTATTGTAACGTTGTTTGCTAAAATTATATTGTTAACTTGTTGACACAAACACCACATCAAAAGAACCAAATAAGGAACAGTGGTGAAATTATATCTAGCATATTTGTAAAATTATTCTGAGAAATAGATATGAATGATTGTTTTGTTATTGATAAACATTAAATGAGGAGTCATTAATCTATAGTCATTATCAGAACATGTAAAACATTAGCGGGTAGTTTGCAAGATGGCGCTGTGATAGTTTAAAGGTGGAAGATTTAATTGTCGCAAGTGACAGACGATATATTATATACTGTTGCCATTCGCTACCACCAACGCTTGTAGCATTTACTTAACGATGAGGTGTGATTTGCATACACCCACACATTCCACACATTCAGCAGACGCCTCGGTATTTTGTCGTTTTCTACAGGATTGAGAAGCTAGTCTTATTATGTGTAACTTATTTGATTCTCACAGCAATACAAGCGGATATCCCAGATGAGAAACTAGACCCTTCTTCTATACACCGGCATTCCTTTGAGAGCCAAATACAAGGGAGGCAAGGTGAACTTTTTCCATTTGAATGTTCTTTGAAGTTCTGTCAGATATACTTAAATACCCAAACTGATTTTCTTGCGGTTGTATATATAGTCTTCTTGCGATTTCAATTTTTATTTATAATAAAATGAAAATCAATAGATATCACATCGTTCTAAACAGGTCCAAAATCCAACAGAAAAATCACAGAAAGAATCAATATCGATACACCCAACACACAAATACATAACCGCTCACTTACCAAGCTTGGTACAGGCACTTCCTTTATTTTCAATACAGGAATTCAATTTCTGGTATACATATAATTAAGGACACTTAAACTGTTAATTTAGTACATTCATTTCCTTTAAGGTCATGACCCGTACTGATGGTTAAATGAATCTTTTTGTAGAAGCAGAGGACGAGAACCATATAAATACAAACGTGTAATGACTCGGACAACTCGAACCGGAAGTGATACCCGGTGCTCCGGAATGTTAGCATCTCCTACTCTATTAATTCCCAAACCAATGACGTTAAACATGTCTGCAATTATTTCAGACACTGGATTATGTATGAATCGAATTGTTGGCGGCTACAATTCATATATTAAGTTGTAGACTTTAATATTATAAAAATAACGTTTAAACAGTGATGGTTAATCATTCCACTAATAAAAAAAAGAAAACAACTATCATTTGCCTTACAAGAAAAAACAACAACAACAACAAAACAGACCACTATGCATGGCGTTGGAATTCCAGGTCTCGATTTTGGATAGGCACAAAGATGCCACAACGTGGAATATAATCACCAAGTAGAGGTGAATTAAAAGACATACTGACCTCTCGGCAATATCTATTAGCCCACATCCAATCTCACCATCACATGGGCTAGAATCATCAGGTCGAGGTAGATAGCCAAGTGCTTTCAGAGTCTTTAAATGTTCAAGGAAATGATGACCTTGTTGACGGAGGTTTCTGTAAAAATATTAAGGATTCTTGAGTGAATTGCCTTTGTTAATCGGTTACGAGTTATTTATTTTCGATATTCTGAATGCAAGAATACGTGTGCCTTTATTACATATATTTTACACATTTGCTTGGGATAAAAAGAATAGGAACTTGCTTTTCATTATAGTGACGTCACATTGTTATTTGACTGAGTGAAATACCGCCTTTTATTTCACTTGGAAATCTTAGTATTTCATCGCTATCTTGATGAGCTACGTAATAATATAGTATAACTAATCGTAGATTTTGAATATCAAAATAAGACCACGAGTGACCGAAGTACGCATAATGATTAAACGAGTGGGCGGAACTTGTTCCGTCCACGAGTTTAATCGTTAATGCGTATTCGGTCACGAGTGATCTTATTTTGATATTCAAAATGTATGATTTAGTTATACTGTTTATTATATAGACTTTCAAAATTTCTTATATATTTTTTTTTATTTGTATATTTGATTGCACGCGTGTGAATCTACGAGCAATGATACTACAGGGTTCAGCTGGAAGGATCTGCCATCTTGAAAATGTGAAGTCCTATTTTTCATATTTACAACAATGTACAAAAATAATTAAAATGCTTACCTTGAAAGCTTATTTTAGTTATATTAAATCACAATTGAAGCGTATACGAAGCCAAATAGCGTCTAATCTTTACGTTTCAAACTGCAAGTCTTCATATGACGTCAATGACGTCATCTTGGTTATGTGCCAAAGTCATCAATAACATTTCGCGGAATTTTTTTCAGCTTACAATTGTATGTGTATTCACCGTTGCACAAAAGGGGACGTAACCACCACACTTATAGGTTTGCAAAAGTAGTTCCGGCAGGAAAAAACTGATATTTCACATGTGAAATACCGGAATTTATTTCACGGATAAATCCCCATAATTCACACCTATCTATATAATAAAACTAATTAGTAAATAGTATCATCAAATATTATATTACCAGAATATGACGCGATAGGAAAGAAGAATTAAATGCCGGGACACAAAGCTCATATTAGTTAAGTATTATTGACATTTTATCGGTAATTTAAACATGTTTCCTTTCATCTCACCGGTTGTTATTGTCAGTATAATAGAACTGACTCTGACACTGAATATTACCGGTCAGTGTGACGTATATGTCGAATTTGGTGTGCACGGCTCGTTTCTGGAATAATTTTCATCGAGTTTGATGATGATCAAAAGATTGGACAGCAAAATAATTTAAAAGTCTTTGGGAGCAAATAAACCAATGGGCCTACACGGGAGATCAAAAGTTAAATAGTATTTCTTTATTGTCTTAGTTGTTTCACCATTTGTTACATCCCCCATTTCTGGTGAATATTTTTTTATCTTTTTATCAATGAGATAAATTGTCTGATAAATTGACAGTGATCTTCGGCTAAGAACAAAGCTTTAGGACAAAATAGGTGTTCTAATATCCCATTGTCATCGTTCCATTTATATGTAGCCAAATTCCAGCAGCACTTACATATAGAGTATATACAAAAGTATCTCTCTTATTATCTGAGAGATACTTTTGTATATACTCTATATGTAAGTGCTGCTGAAATTTGGCTACTTGTAGTTCCTTCCTATCATGATTTCCTTAATAGACGGCTGTTGATAAAAAGGAAGCTACCAATCCAAGGAATCATTGTTTTTTTGTCTCCACTATGACATTGTTGACTGTAACTGCTTACCCTTCCGGAGCACCTGAGTTCACCCCCAGTTTTTAGGGGGATTTCGTGTTACTTGATCTTTAGTTTTATATGTATATTTTGTAGATCGTTGTTTGTCCTTTTGTACTTTTTCTTTTGGCCATTGTGTTGTCTGTTATTCTTCGATATACGGATTCTGATTACCCCTTTGGTATCTTCAAACTCTTCTTATGTCACAAACGACAACATATGTTCACGTAGTCGTTATGACAATCACACACTTTCTTCACTCAGGACTAACCATCATATTTGTTACAAAAGAAACAGAACGGATGCCAGCTCCACCCCGATTTTGTTGTTGAATTCATATTGGATAATCTTTAGTTTTGTGTGTAGTATTTAATACATATTGTTTTGTCTCTTTTCGTTTACCCATTGTATTGTCATTCCTTCGATTTCCCGCAATATTTCTGATGTCAAGCCATGTTTCGTATGTTTATTTATACATGGTGGAGTTCACAACCAACGTCCTCGTGAATACGAATGTCATGTATGTATCAGAATTTACACATGGTGGAGTTCACAACCAATGTCCTCGTGAAAATGAATGTCATGTATGTATCAGAAGATTTGAACGCTTTATTAAACACATAGTCTCAAACCAGTTGCTGCGTTGCCCAATATATGATTTTTTTTTATTTATTCCGTTCCCTTCACATTGTGTTGTTGGTATTGTAGTATTACCTCAACTTTATATTTTACATTTTATGTTACTTATTATTATATTTATATGTCTTGTTTTGATTTAATGAACTAAAAGAACTGATTGATTAATTGATTGATTGATTTTATTTCAAGCTTTGTGTTTTTGTTGAACGAAAAGCCAAGATAGTCATAATTACTGTTGAACTTTAGCACGAGTTATTTTATGGATTTTTTTCTTCACGAAAAATATAATGGTCTAGTATTTGGTTGATGTATTCAGTTTGTTTAAATGGAAAGATTTTATTATTTTCTTTTCTTACCTTATTTTATATCTTCTGATTATTACTTTTTTCCACCGCTTTTTTAAACCTCTCTATATCACGAAATCGGGACATATCACAAAGAAATTCCGTGTCAACTGTTTCTAAGGTATTGAAAATTTACAGCAACGCACCTTTTCTTTACGGAGTTTTCTCCCCAAACAAAGAAAATATTGTTATCGAAATAACTCTGTAAACGTTTAATGTAGTGCAAATCTGAAGAATGGAAAATATTATATTTGGTGGAGATATTACAAAGGAGCTCTATCATGTTTTGTCGGAAACACTTTATGTTCAATGTCAAACGGTATTGGTGACCTTGATCCTTGACTTAGTAGCTTATTATCATAATTATTTGGAAACCTTAATAGATGGAGTAAATGTCATATAAGAACAATTATTCAGCATATACTAAAATTCAACAGTTAAAATTATAAATATGAAGTTGTATTTGCTCAATGTTTAAGAACTGGCCATATGAACTGTTGACGTTCGTCAAGATTAGTTCTGTAAGACGACGTTGAAGATACCAAAAGGGTAATCATAATTCGTAAATTGAAGAAGGACAGATAACACAATGGCCAAAATACAAAGAACAAACAATGACCTACAAAACACTACAAAGAAAACAAAAGATCAAGCAACACGAACCTTACTAAAAACTGGAGGTGGACACAAGTGCTCCGGAAGGGTATTGGCCGTTGCATATGCGACAATCGTGCTCCAAAATGTCACTTTTGTTTGAAGGTTTTCTTGCATTTTACGAAAAGTTTTATCTATCTCTTACCGTTTTCACATTATTAATGAACGAAATTTTGAATATTCATAGGCGTGCAACACTCTTTTTACACGACTAATAATAATAAAAAAGATATATTTGTAGTATTTGTCATTTTCACTATGTTTGTTAATAGTTGAAATACGCAACATTGTATTCTCAAATTTTCTGCTTCTTAAAATTCATATCTTTTGTTATTTGGTAAGATGATTATGTAAATATTAGCAAAACATTTAATGGTGGCCATATTTTTTATAGAATGATAGGAGCATCACAAAATACTTTAATGAGCAATATTTGTGAGGAAATGAGACCCCCCCCCTCTCCCACCCAGTGAAAAGTGTCAACATGGTAATGCAATACAACTGTAGATATTAATAAGCAATAAAAGTTGCATCCCTCTTTTATCCATACCTTGAGAACAGTTGTCTACCGTGAATTCCAGACACAAAACAGCAAATGATATAACATATGAAGAGTTTCTGATCTATTCCTACAATGCAGCGCATATCTATAGTCCACTCGTGGCAGTAAAAAGGTGAGAATGTTTTGTCCTGTTTTTAAGACACAAAAATGTACTTTTTTATCTTCTTTCTTTTAGCAAACACTACTAATGACGGACAATATGGTGTATCCTGCTTTCACTAATTCTCCTGCAGTTGACACGCTAAAGTACAATCCGCAAAATAGTTCTTCGCGTTTACGAATTTCACTAATAGTCTTATAATTCGTTCCACGAATAAATTCTCAAATTCATTACAATTTAATTCTCTTTAACAAAAATGATGCCGTTTCTTTAATGAAAGTTTTGCACACTCCTTGACAATACGATTTGTTGGATCCACGTCAGTGGAGATATTTATCTGTAATTATTTGTCTATTATAAATTTGAAAACTTGTTATAAAACACTGTTAGTCCATCAACAATACAACGTAACAATAAAACGATTATTATGTAAATGTTCTCGTTCAGCTGATTCAAGCTTTATCATAACTGAACAGAAACTGACATTACATCTTTTCATACAGAACAAATCACATTTGGGAATATAATTTATTAGAGTTAATAGAAACATAAAAAGAAACACAATTGCGGCTGTTGTACAAGTGTAATTGTTCTTGTTGGAGGCGAAACAATTGGAAATTAGTCCTACGTATCTCGACACATGTTATTTATAGCACTTGTTTGCTTTTTCTATTCAGGATTACTAAACGTTGCAAATAGCAAGCTGAAAATGAGATTCCCGAAAGAGAAATAACTCATGCCACGAAAATTATGTTAACACTGAATTTATTTTGTATATACTATCTGATAAATAAATATGGTCGTTAAAAGGATTTGTTTAAAGCTTCAGGTGACGAACACTCCTAGCCATTCTCAGAATTGCAAAACGATATCAAACTGTTTAAAGTTTCAGATGACAAGCACTCCTAGTGGTTCCCAGAATTGTAAAGCGACGTTTAACTCTTTATAGTTTCAGATAACAAACACTCGTGTCTGTTCCTAGAATTGTAAATCGAACTCCAATTACACGTGTAATTAATAGATGGAAAAAACCATTGAACTCCATTAATAAACAAATAGATTTAACCAACACACACCGGACAATTACGTTCCATACCTATTAAGGCTCACTGATACGAGTCCCAGATGTCTCGTAACATTTATTGTATGGGAATGAGACATCCACCTAATATAAGATTTAAACACTATAGCTATTAGACCTCAGAGCGTTAAATTATCAGATGTCAACTGTGTTGGTGACAATGACTATTAAGGCTGTCTGGGTTTACATTCCCGGAAACAGGAAACATAGGTGATAGTAGCTTGTACAGCGGTTGTTAAATTATTTAGCTTGTTTGTTGAAAATAAAAGATTGATTGATTGTTGTTTAATATCCAGTTTTCAACACACTGGTTACGCTTGGGTGGGCAGGCATTTTAATTGCAAAAACAAGGAGCGATGGATATCGTCGGAACGTGTGTCTTGTAACGGGACACTCACGACAACTCCTACCAAGCTGTTGCTCACTAGGTGTATTGCAAGTTGCATATTATGTTCAAGGATAGACATGCGCAAAACCGGAAGTACTCATATACGCCCTTATTGCGAGTTGTGTATTTGATTCGTGCTGAAAATATCCCAATCATAAAAGCAGCATACATATAAAACGGTTGTACTGGGATGGGTCTACGAACAGATATTTTGTTTGCCACATTTAAAAGGGGGTTAACATGGATAGAAAGGGCAAGCTTTGATTGGTTGGCTAATTGGTGCTTAATACCAACTTAATAAATATGAGCTATGTCTTAGCATTGTCGTATTTTGACGATGATGACTTTCTCCAAACCGCATGGGTTTCAAATGCTTCTCCCTTTACATCCAAGCAAGTTCAAATGGGTACCAACTGCGCTCCACTTCTCGCCGACGTGTTCCTTTATTCGTATGGGGGAAGGCTTCTTAAGAAAAACGAAAAAGAGCTGCCCCGATCCCTTAATTTCACGTTCCGCTATATAGATGTAATGATTCTAGCTAGGTTCGTCTTCTCTTCAGTCGTAGAGGGATTTATGCTTTATTTATATATTATTTGTATTTACTTATTAATAATTCAATGTGGTTTTCATATCAAATGATGTTCATATAGTGTAACAGAAACACGACGGGTATCACTAGTGGAGCAGGAATTGCTTACACCCAGTGTTTAGTGGGCTCGTGATGTTCAAACCTTTTTTGTGTGTATTGTTTTATTGAACACTGTTCGTCATTTTACACTTTCTTTTGGTCATTACATTGTCTATCTATCTCTGATTTCTGATTACTACTTTAGTATCTTCGACAAACTTTTCTGAAATGAGATGGGACATGTAGAGCTCAGTTGTCGACTAGACCTCCACGTAATTGCGACTTCATACAAGACACTTGATCACAAAAATGTGGCACATAAATATTAATGAGGGCATATTTTGCTCTGTATCCAATCAGAAACAGGTATTGGAAAAGTGACAGATGATGTTGGAAGTTTCTTTTTGACTTAAGTCTTCTATACTCATCTTTTTATCAAAACTGTGTGTGGTTTTTTTTTTCTTTTTTTATCTATGAGATTAGATGACAGACAATCATCAAACATTACACTCACTTGTCATAGTTGGCTATCATGTTAAGGCCCTTTGGTTTTATTGCCCCCCCCCCCC
>MJUT01051978.1:175657-190026 GCA_002080005.1 Gigantidas platifrons
TCATATCAGCCCAAGGCGAGAGCCGCGGGCTGATATGGGTCGAGGGATTATACCAGGACCTATATGGAAAGGGCTATGTTATAATCTGTTTATCACATATTTAACCATGACTGAAATAAATAAATGGTAAATGAATAAATGAATTTATATTCATCAACATAACAACAAAATAAATAACGGGTATTGAACATAACTCTTCAATAATTATAAATCAGACTTCCAATTCATATCATTTGTGTCATAAAAAATTATTGTCGCATTTCCCTGGATATTTGAGTATGGGAATTGTGTTATTTTGGAGTTGGGCAAAATGGGAGTCAAAACGATAGCGGTTTGCTTATTAGAGTTATTATTAGTAACCGTTGACTAGACAGAGTTATTACTGATGAAAATTAGAGTAACTGTTTTATTTTCATAGTTCTCAAAAGTCGATACGATGGCGTAAATATCTACATTCGCCATCACTAAGATATCTACTGATAGCTTGGATACATTTCAATGAATCGGGTTCGTTATTCTGTTTGAATTTCGTGCGCGCTGAAAAAAAAATCTTGCAAGGTGCATGTACATTTCCTCGACTCCAATATATTCAGGATTACGGTGTTCTCACACAGTTGATAACCAATCCTTGAATATCCTTATGTTACTCTCAGTTTTACGTTTTGAATTGATATTTTTCATCTCCGTTTTATCGGTTTTTCGTATGATGTTTGCTTACTTGTCACAATGACGACATCGATGCAGGACACAATAACCGGTTATTTGCCCCGGGCACTGATATGGATCGGGAACGTCTTCGTTTATCACACATGCAAAACGGTACGAATAACGTACAAATATGTGATAAACATATATATGTGACCACTTACTTTCCTGGTAAAGGTTCTCCAATAGCAAGTGGCGAGGTTACACTTTGTTACTGGGCCCGAATATCTACTTTTAATGACATAATGCGGTCATGCAGGTGATTTCCACACGTGAGTAAAATGACATATAACTGGGTGGGCAGCGTTATTAAAAGAACAATGAGTCATATATATATAACATAGAAATGACGCAAATAGAGTGCTAAGAACATTACTTACACCTGTACTATTATACTTGCATATATTCCTGCCATTGTCACCCATTCATCTTGTTGAAGGACAAGTTGTGGTCACTTTAAAATATGACACGTGTTAATTGTAATGCCCACGCAGACCAATTTCCGGTTTTTATTCATCTCCATATTGATATCGTCATCTATTAATGATAATCTTAGGCTACGTGGTAAAATCGGAAAACTGTACATAATGGCCAATATCAATACTAACTTTTATCATGGTATATCTAGACAATTGCCAGAGCCATTAAAGAAATACAAAGATAATCATGATAATGCAGGACGTTAGTATTAACAGTGCTATTTATTTTCAAATGAGTCATTCTATACAAGATGAAAGTTCATAATGATTTTTTTCGGATTCGATTCCGTATGATATTCTTTTATTATATTTCCATTTTACATCACAAGCTTACTACTTTTTCTAAGATTGTTCTATTGGTTTTTGGAATTGTTCTGCGAGTGTGGTATCTTAAAAAAAATATTTCACGAGTTCTCTCTGTAGTTTGCATCCAATGTAATCTGACACATTTGTATTATCTTTTTGTATTTTTAAATCTTTTATTAAATGTTATAACAACATAGGGTTAGGATTATGGTGTTTAACGTCACTTTCGACAATATTTAGCTATGTCGTAATGGTAAGTTTTGTTGGTGGAGGAAACTGGAATGCCCGGTGAAAATGACTGACCTGTCACAAGTCACTGATCAACTTTATCACAAGTTTACATATACTCGATTAGTATTCCACTTTCTATAATGTATCTCATCAGAAAAGTTTGAAAATACGAAAAGGACGAGACGAAGCCGTAAATCGAAGGACAAACAACACAATCACCAAATGAAAATGGATAAAAATACAAACAATGGTGGAACAAAAACCACCATAAAGAAACTAAAGATTGATCAGATAAAATCAGGTGGTGAACATGGGTATTCTAGAAGGTAAATAGTCCCTGCTCCTAATTCCAAACTTTTCGTGTTACTCTTGTATAAAAATCCGGAAATACGTCATGGAAGGGGGAAAGGGGGCCTACCAAGTATGCCAAATGGGACACAGAAATTCCGTAAAGATTAACCATGCCATGATGGTGACCATAAAGCTTCATTTTCTTCCTCGTTAGTATCAAACTTATTAAAATCTGCTCATTTGACGTTTAACACCAATCAAGCAAATAAAGAAAAGTAAGTGACCTCTGCAACAAATAATATGATTAGATAGCTATTTGATTAAGAAAATTCATCCCTATGGAGACTACAAGAAAGATTCATATGAACCAGGATCTGCTTGAAATGGTCATTATACGTCGGTAGATGTGGAGAAATTATGGCAGGTCAATGTATTGCTCAAACCATTTGGAAATAGCTTTCTATGTAATGCTTTGTAAATAGTTGTTTGTCCCTTTTCTTTTGGTCATTGTGTTGCCTGTCCTTCGATTTATGGCTTCTGATTACCCCTTTGGTATCTTCACACTTTTCTTATATTGTATGAAAGGTTGACGATACCAAAGGGGTAATCAGTAGCCATAATGTGAAGAACGAAGGACAATATTTTCAATTCCATCGCAACCAGTTATAAATATACTTCATATGTCAATATTTGCAATTAATGATATCATTGACGTAACTGAAATGCATATTTTCTTAGCGATACAATACACTGTTGTATCTCTGCAGAGTTTCTTTGTATCAAAATGTTAGTAAATTAATCTAGTGTGGACAAACTGTCTATCCTCTTTCTTGCCGAAGCATTGTTGTACCCATATTAAGCTGACCTTGTACAAAAGTATTTGAATACGGAGCAATGATCACTTAATTATCTTTTGTTACTGGCGAAATCTTGATTCGCCTACATATTTATTTCCACGGAACATGAGAAAATAAACAAGCTACTGAGATGTCAAACTCTTCTTATTATTATGACTTATTGATTTGTAGAATACAATAAAGAGGTGACGAGTGTCATCAGTTTAATAAAAACGTGTATATCTAATTTAGTGCTGTCGATGCGTTTCGGGAATAATCTTCATGTGATACTCTCAAAATCGTAGATTGGATGCCAAATAATTAAAATACCTAAACAGGATAGCCAAAATCAGCAAAGGTCACCAATGTCGGAGGGCGGGGAACCTTAGTTTTGAATAATAAGCAGGGGCGGATTCAAGGGGGGACGCACCCGGCGCCCGCCCCCCCCCTAAAATTGAAAAAATATGATTTTTTTGCCTAAAATCGTGATTTTTCACACGAAATACCCCCAAAATTTTCGCGCCTCCCTCCGCTCGGCGCGATTTTTTTTAAGTGCGTCCCGCCTAACTTGTAATCCTGGATCCGCCCCTGATAAGTACATTATTAAGGTACTGTAATAATTTTAACACATACACCATGTCAGTTCTAAAACATTGTCTACTGGGCGGATGATACCATAAGGATCTAACAGTCCACCAGCAGAGGTACGACTCAGTGATAATTATGAAAAGGTAATATTGTCTATGTAAATATAACTTTTGTTTCCCGTGAAAGACCGACTCGGTGGTGTAATAGTGATCGTTGTTTTAAAATAGAAAGACAATTGACTTGAATACAGGGTAAATCAAAAAGAATACTATAACATTGGCATTTAAAGAATTAAAGGGGAATTTGCTGTAGTGCCTACCGATAAAATTTGTGGGCGGAGCTTATCATAAAAAATTCCCGTTGATATGAACAGCGTATTTATGAAACTGTATATGTCACATGACCAACGTGATCAAGGTGACATATCTCAGAAATTTTAAGTGATTTTTATAGGTTTTAGACTGATGAAGAATATTAGTTTTTATAAGACTAAACGTTCCGTAGGAAGGAACACTAGTGACCATGCCTGTCAAATATTTTGCTCCAAAAGTAACTGAAACTATGTATCATTGATGTTTCCTCCTTGCTCCGCCCACAGCTATTTACACCCACGGTCCCGGTTTAAGGAGGAACATACTGATTGAGGCATGATAATGTGTTATTGCGTCATCATATCCCTTTTTAGTCATGATTTAGCATAAATATTGCTCACTTGTTGATTATCCAACACCTCTTGATAGAGAGTAGCTTCTAACTAAGAAGCTACAGACACGGGTTCCTAGTGGTTAAGTTGTAGTCATCACAATCACAGTCCTCTTATCCTCTTTCGTAGTTAGTCACCAGATTTTAGGCAGTCTAACTTTAGTGGAGCCCAGTTGTTAGTAGTCGTCACTCAATCATTTGTTTTCTGTCTATTGTCTTGTGTATCATTGTCTGTCTTTTTATCCTTTTTCGTCAACAAAAGCCACAACGCCCCTTAACGTATTTTATATGTTAACATTGAACGCACTCTATGAAATATCGATACACACGAACTATAACACATTGATCAGTGTATTTGCTAGCAGCAATTCCTTTAATGTTATGTCATGAGTAGACAAAAATCGACTATAGATGAAAGCCATTGGCTTTAGAAATAGAAGGGTGGTAAGATAAATGAAAAGATGCCAATAGGTAATTGATCGACTTATACAGGACTTGCGAGTAACGGGAGAGATTGATGAACGTGCTCGGTTTTATAATCAAACAAAGCCTTCCTAGAGAAGAGAGTTACATATGCCGCCATCCCAGCAGATATAATTTTGTCTTTAGACTAGCGTACCTCGGTGTCCTTCTACTATCTAGTACACTATTGTTGAAAATGGTGCTAAACACCCAACCCACAACTCGATCAAGAAAATAAACCTATAGGTATGCATCTTTTCTCTTTCTATCAATGAAAAGTGGGAAGATAACAAAGGGGTAATCCGAAGTCTTAAATCGAAAAATGACCCAAAAACAATGGGTAGAATTATATTATGTGCTCAATCTTTACTTGTCTGTTTAGTATTTTCTCGACCATTCTTTGCCCTTCTTAGATTTACGAATTCTTATTTCCCCTTTGTTAGCTTTAAACATTTCGTATCATCATTTGAATATTGGATTTCACTTTATCAACTATTTGCACACATATTTCAAAACCATGATTTCGAGATCTGTTTCCTAAATTGATTTTGGAAATCACGATTTCACGACAGTTGCCCTTGACCGGACAGAACATGTTAACCCTTATAGAGAACCTGCCTTCACGTCCGATGTTTTGTGAAAGTTCGTGTTGACCGAACTATTACTATCTTGCGCTGTCTTGTCATGTCGTCTATACCATTGCATTTTCCCGTATCGTGGGATTTCCCGTACACATCCTTCCTTATACTACTACAGATATATAGATAATATGCGTACATTGTCGAAAAAAATATAGAATGTATTTGTACGAGCTTTAGAAACAACTAGCAAAGCGAACTTTGTCTATCCTGTTTCGCAGCGAGTGCAAATGAATTTGATACTTTCCCACAATGTACGTATATTGTATTTATGCAGCAATATAGAAAATAAAACAAACCCAGAGCAATTGCCAAATTATCTAAAACAAAGAGAGACAAGCGTCGTTCTAATCATTTAATTAGTCTGTGCTTATACTGTTACCGGTTTTTACCGTCGCTCAACATGAATCAGGTACCAGAAAAAATATATCTTGGTCAGTGACTGTATGCAATTTGACTGCTCATATAGACCAAGTGAAGGATAAATTATTTTTAATTGTAGATAAAAAGAATATTTACTAAGATGATTGTATCTGATGATGTTTCCTATTACAAACCATCTTGAGTTTCAGTCTTTTTCTATTTATGTATTTATTGTATTCTATTGTTTAAATGTTTATAAAAAATAATTGGGCGACCGTTCAATGATCTAGAATTTAATTGAATACGAAATGTGAGTAGTACTTAATTTCGTCTGTTTTTCAGGTCCATGATTATTGATTATTGATTCAAAATAAGTTGTAGAATTCTTCTTTTGAAGATTTTTTTTTAATTCCTTTGATCTTGTAATTCAAAGAAATAGGATAAATATTGGCATCGACATATATTTTTGTTTTTAAGAATACACTAGTAAACTGTCACTATTGTTTGTTCATATAATATAGTTGTTCGGAACAAGCATATGGATGTAGGTGGGTTCTGATCAGAACTGTGTCGGGAAAAAAACGAAGATCTTGAAAACCAACCTGTTGTTTGATTTAATTTATATAGATACAAGCTTTCTTTGCTCAGAAAAGTTTGAAGACACCAAAGAGGTAATTAGAAGTCATAAATCGAAGGACAGACAATACAATGGCCAAAAGAGAGAAAGGACAATGATCTACAAAAGAATACACAGAAAACTAAGATATAAAATGTAATTGATAAGTAAGTCTATCTTGCATATATTTTGTTTATCCTGCAGTCATTACATTTCCTGTACAATAAAAGTTTACGAATTTGTTTTGTCTTTGTTCGTCCAGTATACAAATAACAGTCTCCTGGTACTCGATGGAATGAATGACACTCTCTTCAATAAATGTGACATTTCGAGATCACAATAGTCGCTTTTCTACCTGCTTCTAAAGCTCGTAAAAATGAATCATATTTTCTGACAATATATATATATATTGTATATAGGTAAAATAGATATACTGCTTACAAAGTTGCTATATGGCCTTATTTAATTTCTACATTTTGATGATACACTTTGCAATGCTTGGTTTTCGACGAACAACATTAATTTCTTTGGATCTTTCCACTTGTATCTTTTAAATAATGGTCTATAACTACTAGTTTCTATTTTTTTCACTATTCATATTTAAGTTGTCCATTTAAGTGAGAGTATCGTCATGGTCGTGATCGTATGGTAGTTGAATTTACGTATTACCCCGGTTATAGTGAGGATTTTGTGTATTATTCCCTTTCTTTTGGCCATTGCTTTGTCTGTTTTTCTTCGATTAAAGGATTTAGTTTTCCTCTTTGATGTTTGTCATGGTCATTTTAGGGATTTAGCTTTTTAAGGGCGGTCAGAAAAGTAGTCCATGTATTAGTGGTTGATTTTCAACAATGACAGTTTTCTTTTTCATTTTCAGAATTGATTGAAAGACAGTAAATGTGGTTTATTTAATGATTATATTCTCTCATATTTAAAGCAGGACTACTATAAACGAAATTACCGTCACGTGCATACCTTGTTCTATGTAAATTACTTCCTCATTAGTTATATTTGCACGCAATGGGGTTTTCATCAATGACAGGTAGCTAATTCATATTATATCTGGTAAGAGAACATTAAATCAAATTAAATGCAGTCAATATCAATAATGTATTAGTCTAAAGGACTGCTCTTAATACATATGAGACAATATTTGCCCTAATAGTAATGTATTTAGATTTATATCTACCTATAGAAAGTATCGCGTCTAAAGTTATGAATGAGTTCGATTCTCACTCCTAACTAAGGGTACTCGATACAACTTTGTGTAATAAAGTTTGTCACTAACTTGTTTTTGCGGATATTCCAATTACCAATATATTGTTGAAAGTGGCGTAAAACACCAATAGCCATAACTCTGAATTAATGAACAAAACTAATTGTTTCGTGAATGAAAATTAATAAAGTATTGAAAAGCATTTTTTGTTGTATTAACAGACACAGAGGTATAGTGTGTGACATTCGGAACTACTTTTCTGGCTGAATGATTTCATTTTATCATCGTGAACAGTATTTCAGCTATATTCATAGCAAATAAACATTAGAGAAAATCGAAGGGGCAATAAAGATTGGACAATCCAGAGACACCGGCAACATTAGGCACACAAGACACTCACAAAAGGTAAGCAGTTCATACTTATTATATAGGACACCCACCATGTTACTCATAGTGACTAGACGTGTTCGACACCACTATACCGAAATAAGCAAAAATAACATCAATAAGACATTAGCCCTCATGGGGGTAACAGGTTTACTACCAATACATCTGGAAGGCAACAAGGTGGTGCTAAGATGCACCAACGGCCAACTCTGTCAAGCAAGAAACTGTTGACACACTCGGTACCAATAAAACTGACCACCACAATATAACTCAAATATTGTTGAAAGTGGCGTTGAACACCATTACCCCAATCCTCTTACGAATTGGAGTGTGGTGTTGCTATTTTTTCTTGGTAAACAGAGAACCGTCGTCGTAAGGTAATTAGGGTGCATATACCAAGTAAGCAATCAGTGTCTATCACCACTAAAGTGGTGAGTTCGATTCCCTCGCGTGAAGGTGTGCACTCGATACAACACTATGTGATAACGTTTGTCAGTTACTTTATGGCAGGGTGTGGTTTCCTTGTAGTACTTCGAATTCCTCAACCAATCAAACCGACCATCACGATATAAACATTGATAACTAGACTCACGTGTACTGTGTTATGACATTGGTATTCAGAATTTAAAAAAAAAAAAACATGTTAATAGACTCCTCTATATTTATTTATCATTTATATGAACATGGTTCAGAAAATATTATATTAACAATTTGTGTATGTATGTGTCTACACATCTCCTATAGCAATGGTGTGTGTAATAACACACTATTTGAAATTACGTCATTTCTGCTTTGCGCTGGAAAACATTTTGCAGCTGAAACCTCACTTTGGTAATAAAAGCGTATATAAACTAAGATATATAATTTCATGCGCATGACCGACCTTTTTCTGGAATATCCTTCATCAGGTACGCTCATAATAAAAAGAGATAGCTAGGAAAGCCAAATAATTCAGAATTGAACCCTTTTTTTTTTGTCTATTGTCACGTGATAACTCTTTAAAAGGAAGGTATCGTTATACGACATTGTAGGACGGTTATTACACAAAACACCATGGTTAAAATATTTAATTACATGTAGCCTTTATACAGTTTAGAAATTTGCGATGGCTTAAACGAAGATAAATAGAAGTGGACTTTAACCTACATGTATGCACGTGTTTACGTCATTTTTGTTTAAATAACGTAATTATCGACTGAAAATGTCAGACAACATACCTCAAATAAAATACAATAGAAAACACTCATGTTCTTTCAGTTTTGAAAAGGTCATGAAAAAAGTAGGCTTTAAATAACAAAACAAAAAAGAAAATGCTTTTAAGTTCTCAATTATCAGTTGTTTGAAATAATCGCCATATGATATGATAATTGGTAGTTTGTACCTGTCGAGTGTCGTTCGTCTAGATGCAATAAACAATATACAGTATAAAGACTTATTGTATTGCACACATTAATGTTTAAATCCGTTACATAATATTATTTTTATAATTAGACTTGGGAATTTTTATTAATTAAAATGGATAATTTTTGCCAGACAAAAAACACACAAATGACAACTTCTTATTGTTATATTACTGAACAGAACTGTGTAAAATAGATCAAAGTTTCGACTAAGTTAATTATTTTGTATCGAAAATGTTACTATGGGAATGAAATTATTTTTGACATTTAAAAGTGGATGCTTGTAATAAAATGAATCTAGATATTGATATGGTAATAGCTGTTATAAAACTACGGGTTTCAAATGATGTCTGATATTTGCGCCGACCGCTAACAAAAAAGTAGACGCTGCAATTCTACATTAGTCTAATAATGACATGTCCTTACTAAATTGACTGACTACTTTAATTACAAATGTTTCCCGTACATTCTATGGCATAAGAATGTAGCTATTCATTTTTTAATATAATATTTCCCCCCAATTTTAAAGTTGTATTTAAAGCTGAATAATTAATGTGCTTTTAAAGACTGCACATTTTGGTATATCGTCCATAAAGTCCTTTATTATGTAACACGTAGTAAAGAATTAGCTGTCTCCATTAAATAAACTATACACAGTTATTTACACTTCCTGATGTGTTTCTTGTATATTCCATGTAATCCATGCCGAAATATCTGTAAAACAGAAATAACAATTAAGGATCCATGTAAATTACATCATATATATTGATTGATTAAGAAATAAATCATGGAAGCCAGAATGAGTTGGGAGTTTTAACATGGATTGGCGGATATTGATATTTTATCCCGAGCCAGAAGCGATTTATTTCGATTCTGATATGTCTAAGAGTGCAAATACTGTAGTATACTTTGATTGGAAGACGGTAATTTATATTTACGTTTGCAGAAAATGTCGCACACAATTTATGCTGCCAATGGAAAAGTCAGTCACATTCACCGGCGCATGTGCTAATGAGATTATACCGAATGGATAACTCGCTCGTTTCTTAACAAAGCGAAAGAAGGAGGTCATGTTAGAATTCTTGGTAGTTTAACGCCCAGGAGCAACTATTTCATTTTATACATATACAGGAAGTGACCCAGTTTTTCATTATATGATTTTATAACAGCTAGGAGTGAGTGGTATTGTGGTTGGTTATACAGTGGAAATTGTACAATCTGACAACTGAGTTTTCCAACATCCTGTGACATCCGACAAATATTATAGTCCCAAATTATTTCTGTACGCTAAAACAAAACCTGAGTATTCCGACATCCTGTACAATACGACATATTTCCCTGGCCCTTGGTGTGTCGGATTAGACAGGTTATATGTCTATGTCTGTCTACCATAACTCTGTAAGCTCTTAATGTTGTGTAGTTAGCAGAAAATAGCAACTACAATTTCATAGTCATTCATTTTAACTTCACAAATTTTCCAAACTTGAGGCAAGTAAGCTAACATTTATAGCATTGTGGCACTCTGTTACTTTGCAGACTTACTTAAATAGCAATTGGTTAAATTTAAAATTAGTATGGTTGTTGGATTTACAGCTTCCTCTGCAAACAGTGCCTATCACCACTAAAGTTGTGAATTCGAATCCCGCACATGGCGAGGTTTATATCATTATATGATAAAGTTTGTCAGTGATGTGTGGCAGATCGGTGGTTTCTCATCATACTCCAGTTTCCTCCAGCTATAAAACTGAGCGTCACGATATATCTGAAATATTGTTGAAAGTGCATGGCGTTAATTATCATAACCGTAACCATCCAACAAGTTCAATGTACGCAACTTTGATATCATTGAGTTATTGTTGTTTAACAAAAACCTGGCAGATTTCCATATATACATTTTGTATCTGAGCGGGAACGGATAACCTTTCTAAGATGATGCTGATTCGTGTTTCGCTAACGGTGAACTTTGATCTTATAGTTCTCACTTACTCAAATGATATTGTGCAAGAATCGCTAATTGTTCTATGGAATTGATCGGAGAATGAATTTATGGCAAATAACTCGCTTGTTCAATGGAAACCGAAATAGAAACTCGTTTTTTCCATAAAATCTATTTTTTGTTAAATCTTACCAACATTGGCATGTCTATGGTCGGTCTATCCACAGCAAGTTATGTATGCCCCAAGATCTATTGGTGCACTTCTTTTTCGTCTTCCACTGAAAATGATACACACTTATTTAACATGTATACAATGTTAATTATTCTCCTTAAACATGTTTTCGTAAAGGATGAACTTTTTACTTTATACTATCTTTACCGTTTATTCACCTGTACATATTTTGATGAATTTCAACAATGTGTAAATTCGAATCTAAATTTCATCTTGTAGCTTATCCGTTCTATAAGAATAAAGCTATTTATTTATTTCATGTACATCTTATAGTTATATAACCGACACATTTAGTTCCTCGGAAAATGTAATTGTAGAAATTCTTTATTTCAATATTTCATATTTAATTTTGTTTTATAGTTCATTATTATTTCCATTTTTAAACTAAGTGTTACATTTGTTTTACATGTCAAAATAATCTCTTTATGTGTATAAATAATTAATGCAGTTTATCCCCCACGTTTGTCAAGATTGTGTCTCAAAGATCAGAGGAAAACGACACATTTAGTACCTCGGAAAATGTAATTGTAGAAATTCTTTATTTCAATATTTCATATTTAATTTTGTTTTATAGTTCATTATTATTTCCATTTTTAAACTAAGTGTTACATTTGTTTTACATGTCAAAATAATCTCTTTATGTGTATAAATAATTAATGCAGTTTATCCCCCACGTTTGTCAAGATTGTGTCTCAAAGATCAGAGGAAAATTTATTCAATTACCACTAATTGTTTATAATCGGTCACAACTGGACTTGACAAGCTTTTGATAAATTATAATTTAGTTAATCCTCGATATAAGAATTCCAAGCTATAACGCAAATTGTTATATAAACCGCCATTAGGCATATTTATAATTAATCCTGTCTATCAGTCATTTTTAATTACTCTGTTTGATATTTGTATTATTGTGATATTCAGTTTTGTTGTTGACCGTTGAAATAGACGGCTGTAAATAAAATATGGAAAACTTCTAGTGATTTTGAATCTTTGTTACGACAAATAGCTAGTTCCCCAGAAATACGTTCGTGTGATATCGGGTAGCAAAAGCCCCGGTCATAGTTAACACAATGTAGAACACTGATGTGTGGTTTTCCTCGTTGATATCTTGACCAGATAATCAGAATATTTATAATGTAATATCCAAGATAGTTAGTCTTATCAGCAAAAATGGATATAATGTTTCAAAATAAATAAAGTGAAACATGTAAATAACAGTGAGTTGTCATGTATTTGTGTGTTAAACCGGGAGCGTGGGTACAAATAGCTGTGGGCGGAGCAAACATTCAGATTGTTCAATTTTTTACCACGGTTATCTCGAGGAGAAAAAAATCAATGATGCATAGTTTCACAGTTACTTTTGGAGCAAAATATTTGACAGGCATGGTTACTAGTGTTCCTCCCTACGAAACTTTCAGTCTTTTTAAAATAATATTCTTTCGTCAGTCTAAAATCTACAAAAAACCACTTCGAAAATTCAAATTTCTGAGGTATGTGACCATTAGATCGCGTTGCTCATGTGACATACAGTTTCACAAATATGTTGTTCATATCAACGGAGATTTTTTATGATAAGCTCCACCCACAAATTTTGTCGGTAGGCACTACAGCAAATCCCCCTTTAACGAGGCTATCGATTTTGACTCTTTCTACGATTTTGCTATTCGATTTTGGAACTGTTCTGACAATGTGATATTTTATGTCTAAACCAAACTTCTCTGTGACAAGCGTGTGTATTCTGAATAGACTGGTTCGATTTATACAGATCTATACAGTATACCGTATTTGTGCTGTCTTTTTGATAAAAAACAATTATAGGTTTGAGCCCTTAAAGCTAGTTTAACCCCACCACTTTTCATTGAAGTGCCTGTACCAAGCCAGACAAATCAGTAGTCGTGTATTTGTGTTTAAAGGTTATCGATATTGCATCTTTTTACAATTTAACATTTTTCTATGGAATATTTGAATTGTTCCTCCAGTATGGTATTTTTTGCTTTGTTTTACATTTTATTTCAGTAACCTAAATTATTCTCTGTTGTATAGCAATTTGAAAATCTATTTAAGATTAATATATTTAATATCTGTGTGTGTTATATTTAATACAATCAAGTTAAATGGCTATATATGTCTTGTATATCAATTCGTGTACCCTGAAGTATGCTGACACATATTGACACGTACTGTGCGATAATTAGATTCCAATATAAATATACAAATGTATATATAATGTCTAGACTGCATATATAGAATTTCAATTATTTTTAATAATATCAACACTGAATACCCGCAGTCCGATGATATTTTCGAGTAGACCATAGCAAAGAAAACGAAAGCAAGCACGCGAACTCAGTCACTAAAACCGGAAGTAAGACTGTTGTCCGGAAGTTTTACCATCTCCTGTTATATTACTGGAACCCAGTGTATTTTCCTTTCTTATATTGTGTAAGCATGTACCTTAGCATTATGTTCATCATTCCACAATTCACCGTAGCACAACTGTTCCCTAGTAATGTCATGTATTCTGCTACTTTGAATTCACTAAGATGTCGCTTTGATCTAAAATATATATAAATGTAGTAAAAGATATCACAATTGTATATTGAAATGAACTGAAATAAAATTGTTCTTGGCTTATTAAGAATGAAGTATGAAATGTACTGTACTGTCTAGCATCCCATCCAAATAGATAATAAGAATGTAATAGCTCTCATGCTATGAAACCTCCATTTTTGGAATGACTAGCAATTTCAAAAAAATTTCGATATATTTGAGTGGTTAATATGTATGAACGACACGTGAAAATCTTATTTTAAACTTGCATCCTCTCAAGAAATTCCGTGGGTTGCAATCATTTGAAGGTAATATGTACTTTCTTGTTTTTATTCGGAACAAAAATTAGAACAAATTGGTCAACTTATTGAACGAACGAAATGATGACGGCACACACACACACACATATATATATATATATATATATATATATA
>MJUT01051978.1:190078-215253 GCA_002080005.1 Gigantidas platifrons
AAAAAAAAAAAATGCAGGAAATCGAACGCGACTTATTCTTACTACACGTGTTTTGTCGATTTCACAAACAATGGATTGAATGTGGGGAAAATGTACAAGAATACCATGTAAAGAGAAATAAATATTTCTTTCAAAGGAAACACTATTGTATCGAAGCTTGATTAAATTGGATTAAATGAATTCATAGAAGATTTGAATATGAAATGCAAAAGACTCTCGGATTTTATCTACTTGGACTTAATATAGTTCGTAATATCATTTAAAAGAAGAATGGACTATTTTTTTGCGTAATTTTATTATGTCATCCGCATATATGATAAAAGTTCATACTTATACCAGATAAATATCGAGTTAAACGGTTTACCACTCAAGTGCACTTTATTATCTTGAAGTGCTGTCGTAAGACGTTGACTGATTTTTGAAATTCACGAAGGAATTCAGTCATCTTATACAGCTGACATTGAGCGCCTTTTCTTATAAATGAAGTAGGAAGTCACGTACACAATAATCAATTATAAGGTGCCTTCCTCTGACATATAATTCAGTAATTGTGTCGATTATATTTGAAGGCTGAGTTGCATTTAAATTATTGCAAAACTAATATCTAATATTTTAGTACAATACAATTTTCTAAACTAAATTAATCTAATACCGCTACAGAAGGTTAAATTTCCAATGAAAAGATTACAAGACAATCCCACTCTTAAACAGTTGACAAATTTTACAAATTAAAATTTGTTTACGGTACTTAATCAAACTTGTTTATTTTGTAACAACAATTTATATAGTGACATGGTATATATAAATGTTAGAAAATACAGAAGGGGCAATCAACAATGGACAATCCAGAGAAACTGGCAACACAGGATACACAAGACGCAGACAGACAAAACAAAAACACAACGCAATATATGTTGGACACCACTATTCGCAAGCAAACACAAATGACGTAAATAAAACATGAACCCTTCTGTCTTATTTGCGTTATATGTAATACACTGAAACCTGTTTAAACCGAATCACCTTTGGTCCACTTTTGTCTTCGGAATAGACAGGTTAGATTAACAAATATTTCCTACAGTCTGACTATATCTAAAGTTCGGTTTATACAGTTTTCCGGTTTATTCAGGGTATGATTGAGACATGTTTCACTTAGCTTTTGTGGATTAATCAAGATGAAAAGTTACATATAATATTTGCTGAGTTCACTCCCGGATTTTAGTGGGGTTCGTGTTACTCGATCTTTAGTTTTATGTGTATGTTTTGTAGATCGTTGTTTGTCCTTTTGTTCTTTGTCTTGTGCCATTGTGTTGTCTGTTCTTCTTCGACATACGGATTCTGATTATCCCTTTGGTATTTTCAAACTTTTCTTCCAATGGATTCTTTTTATCATGTTATGTAATAAAAAAAATACACTCAAAATATAGATCATTGAAAAGATGTAAAGATATCCATAAGGTATTTTCATTTGATATTTGTACATTTTCAATGTTTAAAGAGTTAAATTAGATTGCAATTAACAGGAATAGATATCAGAAAAGCCCACACTATTCACATGGGGTCTGTCTGAATTGTAATTACAAGCGGTCTGTTCACTATATTTTTGTGAGGATATATTCTAAAACGTACTCAACAGGTCTGAACATAGATTAAGTCAGAATCAAAACATTGGTATCAGATGTTTCGTAAATATTGGTCAATTACCTGTAAATATATTCTTTTTAAATTTGTTTTTTAATGCGGTTTACTGTAAAGAATCAGAAGTGATAATTATGTGAAGTACTCTTAGGATAACTGTGGCCTGGTGGTAAGATGGAAGATTGAAATTTAAGGTAGACTTGAAAAGTACAGCAGGTGTTCAATTTCCACAGGTGTACCTACATATTCATAACGCATTTTATATGATAAAATAGTAAACGTTTAAAGTTCAAATATGCAGGAGCAAAAAAAAAAAAACAAAATTGTATCTTTGAAGATAATTAACTGTTGGAACAATGGTGTGACAACAGAGAAATGTACATTTTATTGTAGTGTTTATGGGTGTAATCCATGCCATTGATGTAGGATGAATACAAACTACAAGTACAAGATAAACAAACAAGTTATTTAAGGAATATTTGAAATTGTTGAACAGATTATACGATATAACCTGGTTTGGATCAGCTTACGCTTAATAAACAGCGAAGCGGTTTATGAAAAGCGTAAACTGACCCAAACCAGGTTATGCAAGTATAACCTGTTCAACAATTTCAAATATACCTTATGATTTAATTTTTACAGCAAAATTTAAAGATTTCTCGATTTTAATTACGATTATTTCATGGGACTATTTTGAATTTGTCGTTGGCGGACGAACACGTTAGTGACGTCACAATACCAACCCAGGTTGGCGAGTATAACCAAACTTTTCTCGAGGCGGATTAGCCAATCAGATTGATATATTCAAATCAAATTAAATTATTCATATGTATATGGACTATTATATATCATCCTTTTAATCTTCCGTGTTGTGTTGTTTACTTTGTTTGTCTTCGCCATGTGTCTTGTGTACCTATTAAACGTTAGTGAATACCAAAAGGGGCAATCAAAAATGGACAATCCAGAGAAACTGGCAGGATAGGGAACTTAAGATGAAGACAAGCAAACCAAAAACACAACACAATATGTATTGGACACCACTATACGCAACCAAACACAACTAATGTTACCTGCGTCTCTGGATTGTCCATTCTTAATTGCCGTTTTGGTTTTCTCCGATATTTATGGAAATATACCTTTATTTAGAAATGTAGATGATGCAGCTTGATGATTTTGATAATAAGGATTGTCTAAATGACATTTCAGTTGCATTATGTATTGACAAATGATATAACTCAGTTTAATTTTATGTCCAGATGAACTTATATAAACCACTGAAAACGCTGAATGCAAATTCTGGCTCTATTCATAGGTGTCAAAACACTTATTGAACGAACCAGTGCTATGAAAATATATCTTAAACAGTGAAGTTCAACAATTCCACGAAGCGAACACATTAACTCATTGAATAATTACATTACTTCCGTTTTTCATTGAAATGTTACAATATGATTGGTTATGAAGTGGTCACATGATTATTAAAGAGATGTTTCAAATCCAAATGAAACTCAAACCCGAACTTGCAAGTGCCTCCATGACGACGTCAGATGTAAACAATCAATGGCGTAGTAATTTCCAACCGCAAATAATCTAACACAAATAGAATTCATAACGAAAAATTCAACTATATTAAATTTTGGTGTGATTTAAATATAATTATAAGAATTGAATGCATTCTTTTGAAGTTTCATTGGGGTATGAAAGCGTTGATCGAACTACATTTTCAACATGAAGGGCTACCGCGCTTCATTGAAAATGTACTTCGGTCACCGCTTTCATACCCTAATGAAACTTCAAAAGAATGCATTCAATTCTTAAATATAACAATGATCAACAGTATGTATTAAAGTTATTTTGACCTTAAATGTTATTGGATTTAGTGAAATATTAATGCATAACTCCTGATGCATAACCGAAAGGAAGGAATTTCTGCGGAGGACGGTACTATGCTTATAGAAGGGATTGTCTTGTAACATAGCCATTCACAGCAATATTGTAGGCATGTCATAATATTCTGACAGAATGCTGAGGAATCATGTACATTGCAGAAAATATAGGTTCAAAAGACACAAAGTTAGTAGAAAATCTTAAAGAAATTCATGTAGTGTTTTTCCGCCATAGACAGTAAAGGAGAAGATCGGCTCAACCGAACGGACAAACAATAGAATAAAAAATAGCGTAGATATATAATTTAGTGCACAAGACGCGTTTCTGGTATAACCTTCATCAGGTACGCTCATAGTCAAGAGATTAGACATGACATGAAATATCGATGATAGAAATTCTCATATTGTACATCCGGCCATGCACACCCACCACTTCGACTGACTACAGCAGGTTTTTGTACAGATCTTGTCCTCCACATGTTGTCTTCCATTATTCTAAATGTCACCAATTCATTGTCGTATTATAAGTTATTATCATGTTTACCATGAAATATCTATATTTATGTTACTGTCTTACTGCATGTTGGAAAACGCAGAACAAGAGCTTTGTATAATATTGCAATAACTTATTTTTGCTATGCTATTATGAAAATAAAACATGTTTAATCCAAGGCATATGGGTGGCATATGTCAATATTCATGACCAAAGATCCTACAGTTAAATGTTGTTTTCTCATTGAAATGAATTATCATTATTTATTTTTTACTGTTTACGATCATGTAGAAATATGTTGACGACATTGTTTTTACTGTTGCTCGTTCATCGGTGATATAATACTTAACGTGTTCTCCTGAAGTGCAGTAGGTTGTCGGTTCAAGCCTCGTTGTTTGGGTAAAGCCAAATACTATAATATTGATATTTGTTGCATCTCCGCTATATATACAGCATTAAGGTATAAAGACTGGTTTACTCGGAATCAGAATAACATGTTCTAGTGGCGTTACATGTCTATCCGCGGACTGTTGTTTCAATGAGCTAGCACTATAAAAATCAAACTAAGAGTGTTAAACTAGTACAAAGCAGATGATCAACTTCTCATTGAATGTAAATTGTTCTCGTCATGATATAGATGAAAAATTGCTCATTGGGGGTTAAGCAAAAACCCCACATTGTTGCTGGTTTTCCTTTAAATTGCATTCTATGGATTAATGGAATAGCTTGGTCCTGATTAAATATATTGTATTGGTCAATGCCATTTTTATATATAGGGCATCGGTCAATATTGTGTTTCACTGTTGCCTGTTAGCTATGTTTTTTTTCTGCTATGACGTTCTTTGTTAGTTGCATGAACCATGTAATGATATAATTCCCCATGTATTTTATTTCGCATATGCGTATCGCCAGAAAAACCACGGGCATCATTGTTGAGTAGTTTCATGTAGTAGTTATACAGACATTAAAATGTTAGTTGTATTTCTTTGTATATTAATTTTTCAGGACAAAATACTAAAGATAGCCATTCATTGACTTTTTCTTTTGTAAATTGTTCTCTTCCGGTGGCGTGGTTTCCAATGAACACTGGTGACAGTAAAATAGCCAGCATGTTTCAATGTTATCAGCGTTCATTGAAAAACGCCATCTGATTTATTGTACTATTTTATTAGCATTTTTCTTGTTTAACTTGTTAAATTCTAAATGCCATTATATTGGAAAATGTCAGTAACTTAATTTGAACTCCATGGTACTTTGGTTACATGTATTTAGAAAAACAACGACTGTAGGCAAGAAGATTAGCGGATTTTCTTATGAGATGAGATGCATTTACAATAATGCATTCAAAGTCAAGCAATTGGAAACCAGAAAATCAAAGAGTCAAATTTCATACAATAATATTTAATTGATTAATTAATTAGATATGCATTCCGATATAGAGCATTACTCACGTCAATATATGCAGGTATGGTCAACAATATATAACTTCCATTTAAATTTGCTTTGCAACGTCAAATTTCAGGAACCAAATTTACTTTTAAAAGTTGATTTATTTTGCCACAGGAGAGTATCCCGTTGCGTACGGGATGTTGACAGGAAAAGGACATCACATAGTCCTTCCATGTAGAGTGAGAGATCATGTATTTGTGTATTAGTGGTATCACTTTGGCTCTTTCTACGATTTTGATATTGGAATTGTTCCGAAAGTGTGATATTTTTAATTTTTCATTTTATTACCTCCCTTTAAATACAATATGTGTGATAGTAAAGTAGGACACATATTTCCAAGTAACGTACGCTTTGAAGTATATATTTTAATGAATGTATTCGCACAGAATCTTTTGCTCTTGTTCTGTGTTAATTACTACTTCTTTACAATGTATTGGGTAATAACCGGAAAACAAAATATGATGAATCGTCAAACCTTTTCTTGGAAACTTATCCTTGTTTCTATAATGTCATCAATAAAATTGTATAATGACGATGAAATATCATGGAATGAGATATATCCATTATGCCATGTTATAATACATGTAATGACATTCAATTTAGAAAATTATGTTAGGTCAAAACAATTTTAATACATTGACAATCCCAATACAAATAACAACAAGCATAAAAGGAAATAAATGTTTTCCAATAAGTAATGACCACAATGCACTACATCAGGTAAATCACTTCCTGTAAATGACAACAATTGTACATCAGACTATTCACTTCCTGAACGTTATGACACAATGCACCATGTAATGTAGTTCACATAAGTAACAACACCACTACATCATGTTATATAGTTCCTGTAAGTGATGTCAACACTTTATCATATAATTAACCTCCTATATGTCACGACCACACTATATTGGACATTTCCCGTCCTATATGTCACGACCACACTATATTGGACATTTCCCGTCCTATATGTCACGACCACACTATATTAGCAATTTCCCGTCCCGTATGTCACGACCGCACTATATTAGAAATTTCTCGTCCTGTATGTCACGAACGCACTATATTAGTAATTTCCCGTCCTGTATGTCACGATCACACTATATTAGATATTTCCCGTCCTATATGTCACGACCACACTATATTAGATATTTTTCCGTCCCATATGTCACGACCACGGTATATTAGATATTGCCTGTCCCGCATGCCACGACCACACTATATTAGATATTTCCCTTACCAAAAGTCACGACCACACTTTATCAGATAAAGTAAATTCCGTAAGCCACGACCAAACAAAATCATGAAAATGCATTTCCCATAAATGACGAACATAATGCATCAGACGATGAGCATTCGGAGAGTGGCGACAACACTATATCAGGAAATGTACCTCCCATTAGTGACACAACAGTAAATCAAATAATTCACTAAATCAATAATTCCCAAAAAATTAGAACTACACTACCCCAGAAAATTCACTTCCCGTAAGTGACGACCACACTACAGCATAAAATAAGGGTAATAACAAAATTACCGAACACCGAGCAATCTTCCAAAGGGAAAGGCAAAACGAGTCAACCAACAGACAAAATCAGTCAACAACCGGAAAACTGGGAAAACCGCAATGGCCCCGACTTGGGACAGGCATTTCCAAATGTACTTTCCGTAAGTGACGACCACACTATAACATAACAATGTACTTCCCGAAAGAAACGACCACACTATAGTATAAAAATGTACTTCCCGTTAGTGATGACCACACTACAGCATAAAATGTACTTCCCGTAAGTGACTACCACACTATAACACGAAAATGTACTTCCCGTAAGTCACAACCACCCTACAGCATAACAGTATACCTCCCGTAAGTGACGACCACACTACAGCATAAAATGTACTTCCCGTAAGTGACAACCACACTACAGCGTAAAAATGTACTCCCCGTACGTGGCGAGCACACTACAGCGTAAAAATGTACTTCCCATAAATAACGACCACACTACAGCAAAAAATGTACTTCCCGTAAGTGACGACCACACTACAGCGTAAAAATGTACTCGCCGTACGTGGCGAGCACACTACAGCGTAAAAATGTACTTCCCGTAAATAACGACCACACTACAGCAAAAAATGTACTTCCCGTAAGTGACGACCACACTACAGCATAAAATGTACTTCCCGTAAGTGACGACCACACTACAGCATAAAATGTACTTCCCGTACGTGACGACCACACTACAGCATAAAATGTACTTCCCGTAAGTGACGACCACACTACAGCATAAAATGTACTTCCCGTAAGTTACGACCACACTACAGCATAAAATGTACTTCCCGTAAGTGACGACCACACTACAGCATAAAATGTACTTCCCGTAAGTGACGACCACACTACAGCATAAAATGTACTTCCCGTAAGTGATGACTACACTATAACATAACAATGTACTTTCCGTACGTGACGACCAACCTACAGCATAAAAAATGTACTTTCCGTAAGTGACGACCACACTTTAATATGAAAATGTACTTTCCGTAAGTGATGACCACCCTATAACATAAAATGTACTTCCCGTAAGTGACGACCACACTACAGCATAACAATGTACTTTCCGTAAGTGACGACCACCCTTTATCTGGTAATATATACAAAGTAATAAACTTTACATTACACAAAGGTTAAAGACTAATTAGAATTAACAGTAACGAAAAGAGTATCTGATAATGTACACATAACATGACATTGTTCATATCAAGCTACATCAGTCTAGTGATGTACTTTTAACTGTAATAAAAGGAAAAACATAAAATCTAATAGAAAAGTCGTAGTCAAAATCGACATCCCTAACACACATATAAATGACCACTCGTTTTTCTGGCTTGGTACAGGAATTGAATTTGAATGTTCTACAATCTAATAAAAATGAAAAGTAGATGTTTGTTGGTTTTTGTTATTTGCTGGTGGTATACTAACATATGATTCACATCTCTGTATATAACTTATTCTGAGGCACTCATCACAAAACTGAGGTCATGGGTGGCCGAGTTGCTAAGGTCTATGACTTTTGAACCATTGGCGTCGGTTCGTTCCCTGATATCACTTCCAGACACATGAAAACCCAACCCATCCAACCTGGACCATAAATATTGAAGAGATTGAAAAAGAAAAAAGTTCAACCCTACAGAAATACCCTTAATTACTTTAGATTATATATGCCTGTTGAAGATAAATCTTAGCTTTGCAATAATTACTCACATTAATTTCCTTAAGGTCGTTTAGTCCTAAGCGTTGTTTCCGAAATAATTTAAATTGGGGGTAAAAACACAAAAATTGATGAATTATGAACGATAAGACAAATGTAGCGTTACAAAACTGCAAGATGACGTAATTAAGATATAAGATAACAGTTCCTGTTACAATTATAGAATTAACAATTTATACCATTTGTTGTTAATTTGGGGGTTTTCATGTAGTTTTAACATGTAAATCAAAGTAACCGTCAATTTGGTGCACAATTGCACAACTTCATGATTCTAAACAGTTGCTGATTTTTAAAATGATTATAGTGCAGTAATGTGCTGAAGATCACACACTGCTGTTGATATCTAACTGCATACTATAGCGTAATGATAAACCAGAAGTGTGTAATCTTCTATCGCCATTATGTTACTTAGTGTGTCACAGAATAACATGCACTGAAGTAAATAACACTTCATTTATACGCGATTATGTACTTTAATGATACATTCCATATAGGGATGATATCTTGATAATAAATTACATACAGTCAACCCTGCATTGCAGGACACCTTTATATTGCATATAGCACACCACTGTCTATAAAGGGCAGCCTAATTTTTCTCATCAGTGAATAGTGTATATAATTTTAACCTGTATATAAAGGGCAACTGCCCATAAAGGACACATTTTCAGATTCCATTGAGTGTCCTTTATATACACGCTTGACTGTATTTGATTTTGAAATTTTACCGACAGTGTTGATATTTCAATTTCATTTTCGTACAACAAGGATAGTGTTTGGTTAAATTTTGCAAGAAAATCATTATGAAAAGAAAATCTTAACAATGACAGTCAACAATTCCACCAATATCAACAAAACGAACAATCAATCACCTATCACCACAACTCATTGACACATGAACAAATACCATGTACAAAAAAAATGTATGTCGTTGGATATCTTGTTCTGGCTGCAAGGCACAAAATGAATTATATAGATCCCTCAGGGAGCCATGAGGTTCAACATGAATATGTGAAGAACTGATTATCGAACTTCTGTAGTAATACTCTGCTACTTTGGGCCCTCGCGGAAACCCTAGGATATCTTCAAATAGAGTCAACAAGTCCTATTTTTATATAATTTCATGGACATAGACAACTCTAGAAAGACACTACAAAACAGGACGTTAAGAATACCATACAAAACAATATTCTGCGTACTCTACTGTATACAATACAAATTATTTTAAGGAAAATCAATCTTATTTTTAAACAGTAACCTCTTCAATGTGCTCCATTTTGTCATAAACGTGTCTATTGACTGCTGTATTTCTGAGGTTATTCCAAATACACTTTGTAATGAATATAAGATATGGAATAGGTGATGAGATAAAAATGGAGTTTTCGAAAATAACAATTTCCCCCATTAAACGCTCTATCTAATCACAATGTGTTATTGAAAACATTTTATAAGTGTTTTCTTTAAAGATATAATGCGCTATTGTTTGTTAGGGTACTACAGCGAACAAAAGATATTGAATTTTGATTTCATTTTGTGGAATATTTATTTACAAGCGATGTTTCACAAGAAAAGGACACAATAGAAGACATAACATGAAATATATTATGATTAAGTAATACTAGTCAAAATAGGTTTCCTAAGTAAATTTTATATTTGTGTCAAAATACACCATTGTTGTAAAACATCAAGGTACTTCTTCGTAGAGAAACTACAAAATTGTTTTTATCAATTTCAAGGCCGGATTTCCCATTTAGAATATTGCTTTGTCATATATGATTTTATTTGATAAATTTTAGACCTATTTAGAATATTTACTTGTAGTTATGAGGGTAGACTCTGTTGGTTAAAGAGCATTACTCTTGGGACAAACAAATCATAACTGACACGCCCATCAAATTAAATATCAATTAGTCATTAACATCTACAAAACATTAATGTTATTTGTGGTGGGGTAGGGCAGAATAAATAGGTCATCATTTTTATGTGAATTAGTTAGTGGGAGACAAAAAAAATAGGTCATCATATTTTATATGAAATATAGAAGTAATTTTGAAACTTGATTCACTTTTGCTACGATGCTATAGTACGCTAAGAATCCTTACAGCAATTCTTTATACTCGAGTAACTCCCCCTTACAAGTGGTTAATAAATATAATTTTAACACTGTTCATTTGAACTTAGATATCAAGCAGGCATCCTCCATTTGTAATTGGCCATTGATAATGAAATATTAGATTTTAAAATGAAATTATTCATTGACGAACGTTATGTAGGCACTTAGAAAATGCTAAAAATGATAGTTATATTTGAATTATTATTACATTTTTGTGACTCCCTCTTTACGTGCATATATCGATCTGTCTATCTCTGCTTCATTTTATTAATTAGACCATTTAACTTGGGGGTGCGTGTTATGTTTTTTCCACGAGCCAGAAAATGTTTTTTTCGCACGAAACAAAAATCAGAGTATTCAATTTGTTTTGTTTTGTTTTGTTTTTTCTTCATTATTGTGTGTTTCCCCTTGAAGACAGATATCAATTTGTTTATCTTGGCTTTTCTTTATTAGTCAGATCATTTAACTGTGTTGTAGGTGGGTAGGGCTATGTTTGTTCTCCGAGCCAGAAAGTGTTTTACACACGAAACAAGAATCACATTATTTATTCATTTTTACATTGTTGTGTGTTCCCCTTTGAAGACATATATCGATTTGTCTATTTCGGCTTTATTTTATTAATCAGACCATTTAAATATGGTTAGGGGATGGGCTATGTTTGTCCTACGATCCAGAAAGTGTTTTTTCACACGAAGCAAAAGTCAGATTTTCAATATTTTCGTTTTTCCATTGTTGTGTGTTCCCTTTGAAAACAGACATTGACTTGTCTATTTCGGCTTTATTTTATTAATCAGATCTAATATCTAATAAAACATTTACTTGTCTGTCTCATCGTAGTGATAACAACCGTCATCTTTTATCTACAATTAATTAAATAAAGTTGTAGTAATTAAAACGTAGATATCTAATTTAGTGCACACGAAGCGTTTCTGGAATAGCCATCAAAGCAAAAATATTTTAAAGGCAAATAATTCAAAAGTCTTTGGGAGCCGCAAATTCTAAAGATCTAAACAGGAAAGCCAAATTAGGCAAAGGTCACCTATGCCTGAGGGAGGATAACCTTTGTTTTATATTGATATTGGTTGTTATAAATGTTTTAAGGGGTATGTATTCTACCATATTTTGTCATAGGGAATGCGATAATGCAGATTCATAGCTGCTTGAGCAACTGAATTTCAAAGAAGATGGATAATAATTCGAGCTTATTTGTATGGTGGAGTAATAATTGTTGATTAGTTTCCCCCCAACTCCTGATCATTAAATATTTATAGGATCCCTATTTATTCATATTGCTGATTTAATACTTATTATTGATATAATAATCATATTAAATGGGAGATATGCAGTATATTATTTATATGATGTATTCTATTTTGCCCTGAAAACTAATTACCGACGAAAAGTTAAAAACATTCTTTCTTAAAATGGGCATATTGATAATAAATATGTGTGTTCAGAGCAGTTCCCGTGTCTCTGGATTACTCATTCTTGATTTCCCCCTCCCCTTTTCCTTCGGGTTTCTCTAATATCTATTGTCAAGCAATTTTAGACAATGGATCTGACACACGATATAAACTTAAAGAGATTTTCTCCGTATTTTGATTATGATACATAATGATAACATTTTAAGATCTTGATTGTGTTAACAATTTAATAATTGTCTTTTTATGAACGAAAGCGTGGGTATATTTCGTATCATTGTTGCTTTATGGATTATAGATTGATTTGATTGATTTGTGTTTAACGTCCAGCGAGCAATTTTGCAGCTATATTAAGGACGAGAGCATTTAAAAATTTAAACGCCACGGGACTCGAAACAAGGAAAGGTGATGGGTAGGGACGGATAATTTAGCCAGTGCAACAGGTCTCCTATGGAACACTCATCATGAGCTGTTACACTGGGCTCATTAACGTGCGAAGAGTGTGGCAATCACTCAACACGGGACCTCGATTTTATTTACGTCTCATCCGAAGGACGGGTTGGTTGTGGATTTATACACCCCGCACAACCAACGAACGCCCCTTCAAGCCGAAGAAGCTCTCGGTCCCATTTATATACCTCGAGGTTCCCGCGGGGTTGACCCCTTTTAGAGGACTAGTGCCTCTAGGACGGAGAAGCTAGGTGTAAAACCAGTTGCCATATATACGACTCAGGTCACTGACCCAAATATAAGTCAGTGTAAATTCAATTGACATATATATACAATCGAGGTCGCGACCAAAATATAATTCTATATGCCAGACCAATATAAAAAAAATGATATTGCATAAATTTCTGTTATCAAGTGTAATTCTTGCATATAATCATAGGACGCGACAAAATGAGGACAGTACAATGGCCGCAATTATATGTTATGTGAATCCAAATATTTCAAAGGATCATTTTACGCTTAAATCATCGTGAACCAATATTAGTATGATAAATATTTATCTAGTTTAATAAAGAACATGATTGAAAATCAACCTATTGCTAGAAAACGCGTCATGCGTACTAAATTAGAGTGAGTTTGTAGGAGACTACATTGTGTGCATGACGTCACAATTTGTGTTGCCGGTGATGAAATAGAGTTCAATCCCTTTCAGTGTCACTATATAATTGTCGGTCAACGTTTCTTTTGGAGAAATGTAGACCGTACATTTGCCAGAAATATTGAAACTATATCCTTGGTAATGACAATATAACCGTGAATACATAATCTGAATGAATGAACATCAAACAGTCGTATCTCTTGCGTTGTTTACGCTTACGTTGATGTGTTTTCCCCGAATTCCAATGATATGACATCATGACAAAGTAGTTCGGCAGAGATGATCTCGTGCAACTTCGCACCATTCTTTTATCACCACAATGTGGTGATACAACATCTTGTGTCAGACAGAAAACTTTCTTCAATTTCAAAGGAAAACGTTAGATAACATTGTGATATGGCGATAATATCGCTTGTATGTATAATTCATAAACTTATTTTTGCTTTAAATTTCTTTTTTATATATATGATTTTAACATGAATCAATTTACTATAATACTGCTAAGAAGATTAAATAAAAATACTAAAATATATAATCAATAACATGGAGGATAAAGTACAGACCCACTGAAGTACAACTCACTTTTCGAGTAAATATATACTTGCACATTTACTATCTAGTTAATTACAACTCGACTTTTTACATTATATACAAGATTAACTAAAGTGTGAAATAATCCCCATATCATGTAATGCGGATATATTCTATATTGATTCTAAATACATAGATGCCCATGAAATACTAAGATTTCCAAATAAAATTAAAACGCCTATTTCACCTTCACATCAAGGCATCAATGTCGTTACAAATATCCTTAAGCGTCAGACAATGAAAACTAAAATATCATTAACCTTCAGACAATGAAAACTAAAATATTCATTAACCTTCAGACAATGAATATATATTAATTCCATTTTAAATTTCCGATTACCACAAACAAGGTAAAAAGTCATTGGATGTGTTATACCAGGGCCTAACAATATGAGTCATTCTCATTGTGGATTAACGTTCAAAGCGTCGGGCATGTACTGTAGCCAGTGCCGCATATAGATAAAGAGAGGCCCTAGAGAGGATTCTCCACTTGTGAGGCCCCTCCCAATCCACGACCATCACCACTGCAAGGGAAATTACTGAAAGCTTGTTTAGAGACTACAATCGGCTATGACATTATATGTAAGAAAGGTCGATGACAGTATCAGAAATATTATACACAATTGGCTTGAGATCCCCTAGATTATGAGGCCATACGTTTCAGCCTGCCAAGTCTATTTGTAAATCCGGCGCTTGACTGTAAGACAGACTCGGCATCTATTTGTGTATTTATTTTTGAAAGATAGAAGGGAAACCTGGAAATATTCTTTATATGAATAACAACCTCCATCATAGACGTCACGTAATCATTCTACTACTGATCGTCTGTTCTCATTTTGTAATTTAACAGAAAAAGATGAAATATAAAACAATGTTAGAGAAAACCGAAGGGGGGTCAAGAATAAACAATCCAGAGACACGGGCAACACTAGGCACATGACACAGAATGAAGACAAACAAAACAAAGAAAACTAAAACGATGGGTAAAACGGACCCCAACAAAACAACATGGTAAACCCGGGTTTTTGCAAAGGGTAGTCGGTTCCTCTTTTGTATATAACGGTAATGACAAAATAACCGAGCACCCAGCAATCTTCCAAAGGGAAAGTCAAAACTCATAAATCAACAAACAGACAAAATCAGTCAAAAACTGGAAAACTGGGAAAACCGCAATGGCCCTGACTTGGTACAGGCATTTCTAAAGAAATTGTGGGCTGAATCAGATTTTACGGCGCCAAACCATGTTACTCACAGTCAATTCCGGTAAAATGTCTTGTCAGTGATAGAGAAAAGAAGAAATCTACGTCAAAAACGATAAATTGCTATTTGAGAAAGGAAAATGTCATAACGGTTAATTAGTTCGGAGTAACGACCTTAGAATTTGTGTAGGGATTAGTTCAACATGCGAGCAACTTGGTCTTGTTTGAGTAGCTTTTGTGTCAGCAGCTGAGATCTGTCAAAAAATGGTAATTTACAGTCTTTATTGACAAAGATACACTAATTTTATTTCAAATCGTAAAAGAGAAAACACGAACTTAAACAAAAACCGACGTTTTAATATAAAGTATAAACTTTCTGGATGACATTCGATATAACGATAAATAACAGAACGTGGAAAGGGTCGTTTGACATTTAATAAGTTATATGGCCTGGCCTTGTCATAACCAACCAATACAGAGGTCAATAAATAAATACTATCAACGATGGATACAAAAACTAAATGGGAAAATTATTATTTTTCTCATCACAACTGTAAATATATGCGCTGAAGAAATACATACTATACGCTGCTGGAGAAACAAAGATATGTTTGTCATATACGAACTCTTGATATTCTATGTGAATCTGGGACAATTGAATAAACTGAGTTTATATCTAATAAACGTCAGAGATATCCGAAGGGGAAATAAAGAATGGAAAATCCAGACAAACAGACAACATTTTGTACAGAAGACACAGGACGAAGACAAAAAAAAATAAAAAAAACACACCACTTAAAACTAAAAAGATGAACAACACATGCTCCATCAAAAACTGGAGATGAACCCAGGTGCTCGCGAAGGGTTAAGCAATTCCTGCCTCTTATAAGACACACGCCATATTACTCATATAGTCAAGACGTGTTTAACACCACAATAATTCAGAGTTTAGATAGAAAATTCACCAGAAACTTAAAAATACGGACTTGCACTTTTATTTCTATTCTTCACCACACATTTTTATGCCATAAGGAACATTTTTATTACATAAACCATAGTGATATATATTTTCATGCGGAAAGTTAGCAATTGAAATGACTAGCACCCGTGTACATGAGATGATTAACTTCAGTGGGTCTGTACTGTAATTTCTACGTACCTACCTACTCCTAAGTGCTCGTTGCCGTTCGATGATAATGACTTTGCTAAAACGCTATCTAGTAATACCAATAACAGCAACTGTGAAAACATTCCTGTAAATGGTTAACAAAATAGTATGTTAATTACGAAAAACATTCATGTATGAATGTAAATGGTTAACAGTACGTTAATTACGAAAACATTCCTGTAAATGATGAACAAAACAGTATGTTAATTACGAAAAACACATTCATGTAAATGGTTATCAGAGCTTTTTGATAATTACGAAAAACATTCATGTACAAATGTAAATGGTTAAACGTACGTTAATTACGAAAATATTCCTGTAAATGATTAACAAATAAACGTTAGAGAATACAAAAGGGGCAATACAAAATAGACAATCCAGAGAAACTGACAACATAGGGTACACAAAACGAAGAACAACTAAACAAAACACAACACAACATGTGTTTGAAACCACTATGCAAATACGAACATAAATAACGTAAGTACGTGTAGTACCAAAATATTCGTGTAAATGATTAACAGTACATTAATTACGAAAACATTCCTGCAAATCACGAAGGTCATTCTTATTACGAAACTGCTGATGCAAATAGTTGAGAGTACGTTAATTACGAAAATGTTATCGAAATAAAGCTTAACGTTACACAAGCTATTACTGATAATACAACGATTTGTCACTAAAAATCACCGAATTCGTGTGTCACATACCAGCTATGGTGCAATTATTTTATGATAACATGAACAGCAAAAAGTATCATACCTTCAGAATAGCTCTACAATCTAATAGGAAAATAATAGAAACAGAATTTGAATTTGAATTTTGGTGTTTAACGCCACTTTCAGCAATATTTCAGCTGTATAATAGAAACATAGATAACATTGATACTACTAGCACACATATACATGACCACTTACTTTCATGGCACACATATACATGACCTCTCACTTTCATGGCACATATACATGACCACTCACTTTCATGGCTTTATAAACTAGAATAACCTCGACACTTTGTATTGAAGTGATTGTACAAACCCATGAAAGTGATTGGTTATGTATGATAACTATCTAAAAACAAGCCCGAATGAAAGTTTCAATACACATTTTAAAAATATAATGGTCTTGTTATATTACACATACTGGATTAAAAAAACAAAAGAGAGCAAAAATTGTATACGTAAGAAGTATTTTACAAAACAATAAATAATCAAATAACTAAAACGATGAACAACTTGTGTTTGCAGTCAATAGAAAGGATGATTGATTGGTTATAATTTAGTGCCAAGTGAGCAATATTTCACTTAGCTGACAGACTTAATAGTTCGCCGTCCAACCCCTTAATACTGATTGCTAATTGCAAAAACAACCAAAAGATAGTACTTTTTTCTTAATTCAAACAGTATTTCGAATCCAATCGACCACCTTCCCTTACAACGAGCCTTAAATGCTCTTACTGCCTGTGTGTTGCTAAATTGGTTTCTAGGTGCAATAACCTGGTATTCAAAGCATCTGGGGCCTGACATTCAAACCACCCAATTCTACCACATGTCGAAAGTTGCTTACAACAAACTGGAGAAGGTGGTGCTTTTCTATACCATCATAGTTCTCACAAAGGGCGTGAAGCAATGACGACGTTATAGTATTAAAGCAGAAATGCCATGTGTTTTGGAGGTTATAGCATATTGTATTATTCATGGATCTTATACCTCAAGTTAATTACAAATTGACCGGTAGAACATAGTGGGTGGCGTGTTCTGCAATTGATACGCTCCTTGTACGTTAAGTATCACGAACAAGAGTAGGCGCATTGTAGGCACTACAGTCGATCTAGCAACCAATAAATTACAATTAGATGACTAAGGGGCTGTGTGGTTAATGTCACTGCCTTCTGGTCGTCACACACCTAACAGATACCAGACACCTACACATGCCATGTACATGAGTGTCACACGTCAGATATATTGACTAAGGGAATGTGTGGTTAATGTCATTGCCTTCTGGTCGCACACCTAACCGTTACCAGACACCTACCATTGCTATGTCGGGGAGTGTCACACGTCAGATCTCTATATCCGATTTCATCAAGTCGTGATAGTGCTAAAACTGACTGAAAGTGCCAACTCTAACCCTAATAAGATATATGCTTGATTTCACTACAGAGGTCACAGTTCAAGTAACCAATTAGTAATGAGACTACAGAATCTGGCCAAAGTGAACAGTAGAGTGATTTACGAAAATATTAGAGATTAGAGAGCTTCTTAATGTAAATGATATGTTACCTGAAAGAGTACAACGAACGTCGTTATATGTCAGTGGCTGGACAGAAAAAAATATTATAATCCAACAAAGAACTAATTTTAACAGACTGTTTTGTACATTTGCATATTATTTACATTATTTGTCTCCAATATTCATGTGCATAGTAACATTTAAAGACATTAAAATATGAAATATATTTCAGCAACGTAATGTCCTGTCAAAAAAGTACATCAATCTATTTTATTTGAATTCATTTTTTTTTTGGTCATATGAATACATTATTCTAGATTTCTGTCTCAGAATATTTTATGAAAAATGTATTTTATATTATAAGTAAGCCACGTTAAAGTCTAAAACGTGATGGAAAATACAGACGTAGACAACTCAGACTTCAAGAATCCCATATTTCTTTATTTTTCTGTATAAAATGTTATATTCACATTAATTGTAGCTTTTGTATTCAAACTATTATATAATTTACATTTGATTCACCTCTTTAAGTAGTAAATAATATTTCAGACCGAAACAGTTAAAAAGTTGAATATTTAAAGATAAGAATCTGGCAAAAAATCTCAAAAAGTCATTATTTTTCTGTAAAAAGCACATTTATTTTAACTTTCTTTCTATATTTACTAGCAAATAAATATGATAAATATGAATTTTATTCATAAACTGTGAAAATGAATATATCGATATTAAATGAATCAGTTAAATAATAGATCCACTGAAATAGTGTTGCCTTGATATAAGAATAGCTTCAAAATACCAAACAAGGAAATCAGAAGACGTATAGCAAAGCAGTCTTTAAAAGCATCAAGAAATCCATACATTTTATTGCCTAAGGTGACACCTACCCAAGGTTTAACTGTTCTATCAGCTATTACTTACTAAGCTTATATCACCCAAAATGTCTAGTAGTTACAATATAGATGACAAAATTACCAACATGGTGATAAAAACCAATAAACGTCACCTATTTCTCAGCAGGTTTGTCGTTTTAAACCTATTATGAAGTTTTGCTGCTACTCATTGACGCACGAAGCATAAATAAACGGTAGAGAATACAGAAAGGGAGATCGAAAATTGACAATACAGAGAAACTGGCAGCATAGACGAAGACACCCAAAGCAAAAACACAACACAATATGTGTTGAACACTACTATGCACAAGCAAACACAAATAACGTAAGTAAGACCCGATGACTCCCACGAGCAATTGGAGGTAAAGACGAAAGCAGAAAGACGAAGACTTCCAGTTTGGGAATACGAGTAAAGTATCATGCTGTGCAGACATGCCTACTGTAAGTTGTTATCATAGTGAGTTAACTAAGTTAAGAATGCAAATCAGCCTATAACATGTGTATTCTAGAACATGATATACCTGAAATCTGCTTTCTTAGAATTAAACTTTATTCTTTCTTACATCCATTGGCATATAAAGTTTGTATTTTTTTTCTTCTAAGTGTTGACACACCAACTAACATTTGTATGATTTTATCTTTTATTGTAAAATTGAATTTCAGTTGCGTAATTCAAGAGTCTGAAATCACAGAAATATGTTTTGTCGTCACATAATAAAAAATGTAAGTATTTATTCCACAAATGTTCTTATCTTCTTTTGTTTCAAGTCTTGAACTCACAAAGCTATATTTAAATATATAAATCTTGAAACAAACAGCATTTGTTACTACATATATCTGTTTGCATATATTTTTTTCAACTTTTTTCGCTAAATTGCATGTATATAAGTTGTTTTTATTCAATATTGAAAACTTTTTTTTCTTTTAATCTAGTATCTGTCTTTATATGTTTTAAGACTATATAAACGACAGTTCAGTACACTATTTTGATAGAAACTTTAAATTCTAAAATCGTATACTCAAATTCACCTAACATCGTGATCATAATTTAGAATAGTAACTATTCTTACCTTTAAAGACTTGACAGTATTACACAAATATCCACTGGTATATTATCCAAAAATAAATAAAATAGTTTCCAAGTTATTATTGTTTCCTTTTTAAAATTATATCATAATAATTGGTATACGCATATAAGTATATTGAGTCAATGTTCAAACTTGATTTTTGTTTCACTAAATGTTTTAGTCAATGTTCAAACTTGATTTTTGTTTCACTAAATGTTTTAGTCAATGTTCAAGCTTCCTCGAATCTTGATTTTCGTTTCACTTAATTTTTTAGTCAATGTCTAAACTTCAAGGAAACCTGATTTTCGCTTCACTTAATTTAGTTCAACTGTTGATCAACCAGTCTTGCTTCTATTAACAAATCCAAAGTTACAAAGAAATTTACATGATAATTCTTCTTTCGTCAACCTCCCACGACAGATATAAACCGGATATTGCCAATGGTATTACGAGTTACATTCTATTTTCATTAATGTGTAATTACATATTCAAACTTTATGAACATAATGATTTTTTGTTGGATAATAATGAAGTTCATATAATTACGTTCCTGGAAGTAAATGTTAAAAATAAAATCATTGAAACAATATCAGATAACAAAACAAAGATACTATTGATAATTACAAAGACGAGAGTAGTATAGATTATTTGTGCATTATTTTGAATCAAGAGCTTGAAGATACCAAAAGGGTAATCAGAATCCGTATATCGAAGAAGTATAGGCAACACAATGGCCAAATAATGGTACAATAATCGACGCTCAAAATCTTTGTCAGCGTTCTTTGTCGGCCTTAGTTTTTAATTATTATTATTATTATTATTATTATACCCTCTTTTTAATTCACACCTAAAATGCAGCCTGAGCGGTGGTATCTCTTTAATATCATTTGAACTATACAAACGTAATATTTAGAACGAGTATACGGATTCTTATTATTATATGAATTAAGTTTACTTGTTCAACAAAAAAAAATATATATAATACTTTATTATTAAATAAACGTTAGAGAAAACCAAAGGGGCAATCAAGAATGAACAATCCAGAGACACGGGCAACATTAGGCACAATACATAGAACGCGTAATCATGCAGTGATGTCACTGGGTGATATATATTATGTTGTCTATATGAAGAGGTTGAGGATACCAAAGGGGTAATCAGAAGCCATAAACCAGAGGAAGACAAGCAATGCAATGGCTAATATGAAAAAGGAAACGAAGACAGAATATGATCCATAAAACACTATAAAGAAAACTAAAGAAGGAAAAAAAACAAAAGTTATGAAGATATTTATTATTATTTGGACAAAATTAATCAAACGTGATTTGTCACCATTTTAGGTCGACATCCACAGTTGTCATCTGGAGAGAGTTTGCTTCTCCATCGCTTGTCTGCTGATAAAGCTGAGCCGTTGGTTTTCTTGCTCCAAACAATTTCTAATTTGGTTTTTAAACCTTTTGACTGTAAGAGTAGTTCCTGATGAAGGTTATTCGCGCTACACTATATATCTACTTTTTATTGGCAAAGGAAAATGGAACGCATTCTATAGTCAATCTATTTGAAAACTCACAATGAGTTACCATATCATAATAAACGGTAATGTTAAGTGCATGTCAAGCTTCCGTCATATATGCTTTAGAAATGTTATTAATTCTTGGGTGAACTACGGTAGTTTTTGCCTTTGGTCATATGTTTTTGTCTCATTTCCATTTTAATGAATATCTAATATTGAGAACTGATTGATAATTGTACATGCAAATAAAAATTGAATTCGAAAATATGAATTTCAGAATTGAATTTACAAGCTGTAAACAATTCCTCTACAGAAATAAAACACATGTTTGTATGAAAGTCAGTTTGATTGTGAATAGCGTCTTGTTAAATCAACTCCAATGAATATGAATATAATACATAAAGGTCAATGGTCAAGGCATGCAAATGAGGATATTTTTTTTTTTACTTTTTTTCTTTCCAAATTATATTATATTTGCGTATGAACAAATGTCTGTTACAATTGTGTTGATGGGATGTCTCTAGACTATATAAACCAGCACAACAAATATAATTGTAACACATGGAAATATTTGACGTTCAGAATTAAAACTGTGGCCTCCATATGTCGTTGTCTTTTTTTGAGTTCAAGTGTTTGAGTTGCTATGTAGTTGTTCGTTTTGTTGATATTGGTGTAATCGTTGACCATTGATGATTTAACCTGCTCTTCAACATAACATATGATATAAATGCAACTGTACAGTAAAAAGAACAAATATGTGTGATGGCTTTGATCCTAATGGTAACGCATGTATTGTTCTGGCACATAAAATTTTTACATTTTCATGAAATAACAGATAAGTTACTGTATCGTGAATGTGTAAGACAAACCTGAAGATACTAAAGATGTAATCAGAAGCTGTAAATTGAAGAAGAACAGACTGCAATGTTAAAAAAAGACAAAAATGTAAACAATGATTTACAAAACACTACACAGAAAAATAACAAATAGCAAATATATTCCGTAACTGTTATCCAAGTTATGGTGACAACAGCAAAAAGTTCGAAGTCATGACTTCAACTTAACCAATAGGGGCACTTGGCTCAGTAGCTTCCTTGTTAGCAGCAACCCTTTAATAAGAAAATCCTGATAGGAACCACGAGTTCGGTATCAATCTATATGACCATGTTGCCACTCCCACCGTTTTTGACAAAAACAAATCATAATAAACAAAAATGAACAAAATCAAGTTTTCAAATAAATAATATATGCTGTGTTTCTACAAATATGAAAATAATTAGAATCATGTAATTGAAATGATCAAATAATGCAAAAATAATTATAAAGTGTGTTTCTTCTCTGTGATACATGTGTCCATGAGTACAAAACATAAATTTCAAATATACGAAATCTAATTTGATTGAAATATCGTATGCTTTAAATGAGTCAGTAACATAATTGTAAACCACAATTACTTTAATATGACAGAAATATTTGCTTTAAAAATTACCATATGCTAATTTTCCTCATTTCCGTGATCATTGTTGAATTTCAAAGACCCATTAATCTCAATTATTTTTTTTATAGAATATGTTTTTCTTATATTATGCATGATTTGTACTATAAATAAATATGAAATTTGTTTTACATATAGAGTATATTTATAGATAAGGAACGTTGGTTCTACCTCCTGTTTAAAATCATGAAAATTATCCTGATGTCAGAACGTCTTATAGTACAAGACGAAAACTATTCAGAGACTGGGGTTAGGGTTACGGTTATGGGTGCATAACTTCACTTTCAACAATAATTTTTTTTTAATATCGTGCTGTTTAGCTTTATGGGTGCAGGAGGATACTGGAGAAAACTGTTGACCTGCTGAGCGCAACTATAAAACTTTAGCACATGATGTTCTATCCTGGTCATCTGCGAGAATCAAAATCTCGCTTAATTATTGCAGATGGACACTTAATGTATAGATACACGTCATACGATCGCAACCACCATATGTCGTTATTCTTACATTTAAAATATTAAAAATGCAAACACTCTTTTTCGGTTTTAGTTCATAACTCATAAAATTACCACTTTGGATAAATAAACGTTAGACAATACCAAAGGGGTAATCAAACAAGGACAATTCAGAGAAACTGGCAACATAGGGTACACAATACGAAGAAAAACAAAACAAAAACACAACACAATATGTGTCGGAAATCACTATGAGCAAGCAACCACACATGACGTAAATATGACATGGGCCTTCCTACAAACAACTAGGATACCGACGAACCGAACATCTTGTATGCTGAAATCGTAACGGACATCATAACACGGAATTAAGTACGTAAAGACACATAATAAACAATAAATTTGAAGTGAAACATTCAAACTTAAAATTAAAAAAAAAAATACACGTGCTTACTTATATGCTATCTAATAAAAAATATTTAAGTAATAAAAACATTTGTATTTACATCCTGTTTAAAAAAAATGGATTATTTGCTTCCGATATATATTATTTGTCAACTTTAATGTAAATTCACCGATTTCATTTTGAATTCACGTGTATGATTATAATATACAAATGACTCACTTACCGCATCCGTGATTTCACTGATTTACAATTTTTAGGATGTTACATTTCACAGAAATATATAGTGTTATAGCTAATATCCCTTTTTACTGTGTAAAAATTATACAGAGCAGAAAAGTGTCACAACAATTGTCAGTTGTTTCTATGTATTCATGCGTCATAGATAATGGCTTCCCCGGAGATACCTAAACAGGAAGAGGGGGTATTTGTTTGTCACGCAAAAGTGTGACAACTTTAAGTATAGGTTAAACAATAGTTTTCCATGTTTTATGAACTTTAAAGCTCGAGACACAGCCAAGAGCTTTAAAGTTCATAAAACATGGAAAACTAGTGTTTGACCAATTTTGAACATAATCACATATCCGAGAAAAATAAAAAAAACAATAATTAGCAATCATTAGTCAAATAATGAACTTTCAGTATCTGTACAGAGAAAAATGTATTCACTTAAAAAGTCCAAACAAATAAAATGTACCCTTAAGACTTTTCATTTTAATGTGATCATGATTAAAACTGTTTCTTAAATAAGTGAACCATGTGTTAAAAATGTTCACCCCCCCCCCCCCA
>MJUT01051978.1:215275-225941 GCA_002080005.1 Gigantidas platifrons
TATAGTTAGAAAGATGGATGGAAATGTTCCTTGCTTTAATCTTTTTTCTGAAGAAAACCAAGATTGGCATTTAGAAGATTTAGATTTAATTCAGACTCAGCAACTGATTTGCAGTAACAAACCCGCAAATAGTAGTAATAATAGATTTGCAGATGCTGTATCTACCACAGAATTTGAAAAACGGATTAGTGACCGAATTCCAAAAAAAAAATGTTGTACCAAGAAAAGATGCATTTTTTTTCCATAAACGATATCGATATATTGAAAATGTGAAATTTGAGTTATATTTTTAGCTTTTGCTTTGCTCTATTTTTTTATTATTATTATTATTTTTTTAACAGAAAATGGTTTTCTATGTTTGATAATTTATTGTAATCCAGGCAGATTTTCGTTGTTCTCTAATCAGATTTAGTGTGAACTTTATTGAGTCATTCTATACCTAATAAGAGAACAATGCAAATCCAGTCAATCGTGACATTTTATAAAACATGGAAAGCCATGTTTTATGAAAATAAGAGTAAAAAATCCAAGCTTCTGATTGGTCGAGGAGAGGTGATTATGATTATGTTCTAAAATACAGTTGTACTTAAACTGATCACCACTAAATATAAAGCTGTCGTTCCTTTCTATTGAAGATAAGAAACATAAGTATTTGTTTTTATTTTATGGTTGATACGTTTTTCTCCCAAAACAATATCTTTGAATCATATTCACAGACAATTGAAATTATATTTACGGATTAAACGACAATATACCCAAAAAAAAGATAGCTTAGTATCGGATGAATACTGAGCGTACCTGAATTACAGTTCATTTCCCGCCAAATTACTATGGCCGTCCTATTGACGAGCCCCATGATACTACTATCGAAACCAGTTTTACAATTGTAATAAAGTTGAACTCAGAGTACCCAAAGTAAAACACGATTTTCGAATAAAAACCGTGATAAAATGCAGAAAACAACAACAATACAAACATAAAAGAAAAATAACTAATTGTTACTTCAAGCTGATATTAGTTACAAAAGTTTGTTAATTATTCTTGTCACGTATACAACTGCAATAATGGTCACGTTACATTAAACAACAATCATTTTTAATTTAATATATTAGACGAAATAATATAATATTTGCTTAGTAGATTCTAATTTTGATAACAATTTGTGTTTATTTGATTTTACGCCTTTATTTTTATCTATTTATAGACAATCAATGTTAATTGTTTCGCCTCTTTTTAATCGCATAGTAAGATAGTTGATTTAATATTAAGCTCAATTAGACAGCAGCTTTATATATACTACTAATGGTTATATTACTATTTAAGGCACTGTTGTTCACTTTGTATTATTAATTGAATCGATGCCAGATTGTTATTATTTTCAAACAAGCTCCCGAATCCCACCTGTTATTGTGTATCCTGTGTGTTTATTATTAATTCAATGTTGTTTAAGCCAAAAATAGTATCAATTTGGTATGGGATATTGTCGTTCATCGTCACACTCAACAATACTTGTTTGGGTGCCAATTAGCTGATCGGTTAAGTCAAATCACTTCGTTACATTTCTTGATGTTCGGGGCTCGAACTTGTAATAGTGCTGTTAGGTTTGTGACAGTGATGTTAGGTGTGTGATCAGAAAGTCAATGAACTTAACCACATGATCACCATGACAACAGAATAAAAGATGCACTATGTTTTCTGTAATTAGTGAGGTATCATAAAGATATGTCCTTATTTAGGCAACAAAAACATAACGCAAACGTGAAACACAAAATATTTGCTGCACCTATTCGTCCACTTCCCAACGCCATTTTGACGAAACAAACATAACGCAAATGCGAAACATTAAATATTTTCTGCACCTATTCGTCCCCATCCCTACCCCACCCCCGGCATAGTGAGAGGGGAATCAAATGCATATCTTGCCCTTGGACGTACACAACAACATATGAAGAACAACAGTTTGGTATGTGTTGTCGTTGATTGCCCCATTGCAGTGTTCGTATATTCCATATTCATTATCTCCCCATTTCCCTTTGGTAATAAAAGTAAGAATCTGCTCATACGCCTATCCCACATACCACATGTATACACGATTTATTCCTTGCACTGTTCTACTCGTGAATGTAACGGAAATACCACACGTGACCATATAGCGTTCAACAACAAGTCACGTGTGTATGGATAATTTTTACTATTTCACTACTACCAATAATTGAGGGCAGTCACATTTTGCTAATATACATATTCATAGCGCATTATGTAATACGGTTTTAATCGGCTTCGACTGAAATAAAAACGGATTGAACCTGGTGTAAAATTAAGTAGTTACGGCTGTTTAATTTCCAATGAACGGTGATATCATTGTCATCAAATCAGACACAACTTTCTTTAGCTCTAATTGATAAAAAGCATTACTCCTCAATTCCTGTTTCTAATAGAGTTCTATAATTTTACACATGGCCAAATTTAATCTCGGAAGTAATTCAAGAAATGTTTACAAATGCTCCATTTTAGATTTGTTTTCACATAAGTATGTAAATAAAAAAGATGCCAGTTTAACCCTACTCTGGCTTTTTTATTAGATTGTTCAATTGCTGTTGCATTTCTTACTACTCAGTAGAAAATAATAGAAAAAAGCAAATAGAAAATTATTACATTTTCAATTGTATTGACTAGCTGCTATAATTTACACGCATACAAAACAACAAAATCCTAGCTGTGTCTCAATCAATCATCGATTTGATGTTTAATTTGAAAATGCAGCGCTTTTTTGCAATATTTCCAATGATTAGAAAGAAACGGACCAAAAATAGTATAACCAAAATACATATTTACAATCCATATTTAGATATTTATTATTAAAGGCTCAAATTTTGTAGTAATTGCATACTATATATATTCTGTGTCTTCCTTCGTTGATAATAACATTAAATAAGAGAGTTGTATTACAACTGGTAAATCAAATTTCGAATTGCTTAATAATGACTATACTAGCACGTGTTCTATCCCTGTTAAATATCCCGAAAGATGCTAGGACGTATATTTTTGTCAAGACAAAAGTATAGCAAACATACATTACTAGAACCAGAAGAACAATAGCTGTTACATGGTTGAATTGGTTTTCAAAATATTAGAATGCCAAATTTTGTGAATATTCAAGAATACTCTCTGTCCTATTATTTGGTGCAACAGCGGAAAGATTCGATTCGTCGCACCATCATGATCTTGGCCATTGTTTTATCATCGCTGATAGTGATTTGGGAACCGATGAAGATTATACGTTATCTCACTATGACAACAGTACCTCTATTTGTAAATAAACGTTAGAGAATACAGAAGGTCCAATCAAGAACGGAAAATACAGAGGACATGCATGAGACAACAACCATAACAGGATACAGAACGAAGACACGCAAAAGAAAAAAAACAATACAAAACAATACAAAGCTAACAGGTTGAGCAACACGAACCCCAATAAAAATAAAAACCGTGGCTGAACCAAGGTGCTCGCCAACGGTAAGCAGTTCCTGCTTCTTATAAGACAGATCATTGTACACTTGTTCGTCATGAAGATAGCTGTAATACTGCAATAGTATAACTATAACATTCCTGTAGCTAGTGTAATCCATCCATAGCCTTCACTGTGATAGTCAATTACCGATGCATGTTAATTTAAGTAAGAAGCATACGGAGAGAGCCTTGTTATAAATTTAGTTTATTCTTTTTGTCAATAAAATAATAGTATAATGCATTTAATCCACCATAGTCAGAAACAAGTCGTATTTGTTAATTATCTTAAATATTGCTTTTTCTGGAAACTGTCAGATATTAGGTGACCACGCAAAGATTTTTAATTTTCCTAAAATATGTCACTTGGGTTTCAGTTTCAAACTATTGACAATATAAGTCGAAACGATTTGAGCAGATTGTTTCACCGTTGTCATGTAAACCGACATTACTTGATCTCTCTTCATTTCAAAAGTTGAAATGTGCTACTTTTTAATGCAAAGATTATGTTATTTATTCTGAATCCTGTGTTACTCTCGTGTACTTTTTATTATTCTAGAATACAACTCAAATTTAACCTGTGGCGTATTTACATGTATCTCTTCAGCATCTAATAATTGGATAGGTTTTTGTTTTTTGTTTGGTTGTTTGTTTTTTTTGCTTTGCTTTTGTTTCTCTATTTTTTGTTTGTTTTATTGAAAAAGCAAGTTCCTCCAAATTTGGAATAAATTAAAGGATATTTGATAAAGAAACAAGAGCATGGTATTGTCTTAGAAAGATGCACATCCCTATTATCGCCTGGTTACTCTGTTGTTGTTTTTTTCGTTATCTTTTATCCACTTTAATTCTTTATAAAGGTTGTAATAATCTGTGCATTGTTTTACAACTAAGTTATGCATTGCTTTATTTAGCATAAAGTTATTAAAATAAAAAAGTATAATATATTTTATCTATTCTTATTCTGTATTTAACGAAGAACAATGTTGTTGTTTATATTATCTTGTGTATTGGTGGTATCGATTTTGTTTCTTTCTACGCTTTTAATATTTGCTTTTGAAACTGTTCTGACAAAGTAGAAATTGTCTTGTTTTTCATCGTACAATAACATGGATTAAAAATAAACATGTTGTAGGGTACCGTGTTATAGAGCCATTCCCTCTCCCTTAAAAATGGCTATTCATATGTAATCATTCCTTCCGCCTCTAAATTTAAGAGGGCTTTGACTTTGAAGCCATTCTCCCCTTACAACTATAGTCAGTCACTACAAACACTTCGTCCTTTTATTGTATCTTCAATCCTCCAAACATGTTTTTTATAATTAGATGCAACTATGATTTGAATAACTACTTAATAGGTAAATTTATTCTATAGCACAGGTAGCTGTTTTTCCCTAAAAAAGTGACTATTTATATCTAGATATCAAAACCTTATATAAACATGATGATGATGATGATATATATATACTCTCCAAAAAAAAAGAAAGGCAACATGCGAAAAAATATAATTTACTTCAAATTTTCAACATCATTTTAAATACAGAAATAAGCATTACATTACACTGCCATTTGGCACACTGGTTGCTAAGACTGTCAAGTTCATTAAAATGTCAAAATTGATCACATTAAAGTCCATAGCGGTCAGATGACGTCACCTAAAAGTCAATATCTGTTGTGCCCACCATTATCCTGTAACACAGCAAGGACCCGTCTCGGCACAGACTCGATCAATCGACGAATACGTTCTTGCGGAATTCTCCCCCATTCTTGCACAAGAGCCTTCTGCAGTTCTTGCAGAGTTTGCGACGCTGGTTGACAACTGCGCACGCGTCGATCCAAGTCATCCACAAATGTTCTATTGGGTTCAAATCTAGTGATTTAAACGGCCAGGGGAGCAGTGTTACGTTCTGATTGGCTAGAGAGTCAACAGTAGCACGAGCTATGTGCGGCCGAGCGTTGTCGTGCTGAAAAAAACCTCCCTACGGAGGTCCATTGCGGGAAACATGTGTGGTGTCAAAACCTCATCTCTGTGTCGAGCAGCGTTAAGGTTGCCGTGGATGTGCACCAGTTGAGTTTTTCGGCGTAGGATATGGCACTATGCAACATAAAAAAGGGGGAGGTGTAAAAAAAAAATAGAAAAAGAGAATGGTTTCATTAAGTTATAACCATAATCAAAATGGTGTATTTAAAAGAACTTACACTCATTAATTTAAATCCAGCACTTTATACAGAAATAGAGAAAATAAACAAACATATTGAAAGCATGTGTTTGTTGTGGTTATATTAAATGTCTGTAGTGAAATACAAACATATACATGTATACCTATCTGAAATGTATTGTAATACAAACTAATATTATCTAAATCTATGAATAATTCATTATCTGAATCCCCTGGTTCATTTGATGATTAACAAAACAGGGAAGAACCTAATTGGGATTGTTGTACTAATTAGGTGTATTATAACAACAAAGTGCCATAATAAACTTGTTATTTGTTTAAAAAAAAAGGATGTGTCACCCCACATCATCACACTTCCTATCGTGGAAATTGTCGACCTCAAGGACGCAGTTTCTTGCGAACCTCTTATTCCGGCGTCTGTAGACACGTGTACGGCCATCTCTTTTCCGTCTCGGTACAGCGCCAAAGTAAGGACGTCTGGCGCGTAATTCGTTTACACAGAGACGGTTTCTGACTGTCAGTGCCGATATTCGTCGGAGACCTGGGGAATTTGATGTTGTATCTCTTGCTGTTACGGTCCGGTTTCGCAGGTGAAGTACCTGGATTTAGCGATCATGGGATGCTGCTGTGTCCGTGCTGTGTTACAGGCTAATGGTGGGCACAACGGATATTGACTTTGAAGTGACGTCATCTGAACGCTATGGACTTTAATGTGATAAATTGTGACATTTTAATGAACTTTAAAGTCTGAACAACCAGTGTGCCTAATTTCAGTGTAATGTAATGTTTATTTCTGAATTTAAAATTATGTTGAAAATTTAAAGTATATTATATTTTTTCACAAGTTGCGTTTCTTTTTTGGAGAGTATATTACTATTGTTTTTAGAATATCTGTAAACAATTTGTTTTGTTTTTATTGTAATGCTATCTTGCTCTACCATGATCTAGATGGAAAAGACCTAAAATTAAGACAAAATAAGAATCAGAATGGAAAGAACATAATTTGAGTAGATATATCATCACCAGGCAAATATTGATCAAATTCAATGAGATAAAATGTAGCAGGGATTAAGTGTTTCAATAATGTTTTTAATAACTTATCAATTTTGAGCTAAAAAATCGACACTGTATCTCGATTTTTTTTCTAACAATCATTACCATAAAAAACCAATTCACATTGCCAATCCCTAAACTGTTTACAATAATGTATACTCTTTGTGAAAAACCCAGAAATTTTCAATTGACAGTTTTTAATTGCAACAGTGTAAGCGACGGGAAATTGGGGAATAAATTGTTTTTTATGAATGCATTTTATAAACATCAGTTAGCTTGATTTGAACTGCTTGTAGCAATTACATATGCATATAATAGCACATCGAAGAGAGCTTTAACTTTTTTGAACGATAATGTGTCTGTGTATTTTACGAGAATTTTACTTGTTTTATAATAACAATTAGATGTTTATTGCCGTAACTAAATATTGTTTGTTGTTAAATAATACAGATCTCTAACAAAAAAACTACATGGTAAATAGTGTCATAAAATTGATGTTACAAAAGCGAAAACAATAAGCATTAGCACTGTCATACATATTCATTTGTTTTTGTATTATGATGAACCTAAGGTATCAAGAAGGCTTTGACGATACCAAAGGGGTAATCGGATTCCGTTAATCGAAGAAGGACACACAATACAATTGCCAAAAGAAAAAGTACAAAAGGACAAACAACAACCTACAAAACCCTACACAGAAAAATAAATATCGAGTAACACAAACTCCACTAAAACCGGGGTGAATTCAGGTGGTCTGGAAGGGAACGCACTTCCTGCTGCACTAGTGGCGCCCGTTGTGTTACTCTAGTCCAAGTCAGAGTAGATAGTTGTGTAAAGGAATGATCCCAATAAAAAAAATCAATAACAAAACAAACACAAACGTATACCTAGATAAAGAACAAAAGCATGCGCAACACATAAGGGGAAGTGAGATCACGCGTTCCTTGCAGAATTGTCAGCTTCCCCTGCTGTACGTGGAAGTCGATATATAAACTTATTTGTATTCATTAATTTACGTATAATATAGGATTTATATGGGGAGACTATGGAATACAGTTTTACAATTAATATGGGACGAAGTCCCAACTATGGTAGAAATAGCAATTTTTTTCTATATACTAATGACTAAATTTTCATGCACCGGAAATGACATACCGGAACCAATACATGTACAGCTACAGTGGGTTTCTGCAAAAAAATCGATTCAGTAAAAAATTGCTCTTGTAGGGGCACGAGTATCAAAGTACTAAAAACGACATATTGTATAAATAAAATCAAGAACGGGTACAAAGATGTAGAAAAAAAATCAAGTTGCAGCTCTCGTGAGAAATGGAACCAATTCAAAATATCGCGAGATAGGGCGTGAAGTAGTCCTTCACAACCATAAACAAAGATGACCGACAATGTTTATAATTTTTATGATGTATAAAACTAATGACGGCTTTTCTCGTGAATAAAGCATCGCACATGAATAACAAAATGTGCAAATTAAAGCTATAGTACAATAAAGTTTATTTACTACTTCCAGTTATGAGCCATGTTCGGTAGCAGATACGAAAACTGTCTGGAGTTTGGTCCCCGATATATTGTTTAAAAAAATTATTGGACTTCGTCCCAAGTTAGGTAACACCTATTATCATATTATTAAACAATTACTGAATTTTGATGAGGTTTATATAGGGATTTAATTAAGAATGTTTAAATAGTTATATTAACCTTATTAACAGTCAATAATTGTATAACATCGGAAAATCAATGTATCTAGGGGCGTCAACAAATAGAAAGAAAGAAACATATGACGTCATCTAATAGATATGATAAATAGAAGACAGATCAGATCGTGCATTATTATGGATGACGTCATCAAATGTACGTGATTTTAGTTAATCGATGTAGATTATTATGTTATTCATTGCTATAGAATAGTTCCTTCCGCCAAATTGCTGCATGAGAATAGTTAAAAGGATGACTCGGACGTAAACGTCACGTGATGCATTCTTACCTATCAATTATGTGCTGCTCGTGTATAGAGATGATGAATTATTATTTATGAACGTATGCTCGTGTTAATAATATGAAACAAAATATAAAAGAAATAACATGCCGTCTAAACAGTTTCAAAATTCATTACAAAAATCGATACCTCTAACACATATACTTTTCTGGCTTGTTGCAGGTATTTTAATAAATAGTGGCGGAGCTAGGCTAGTTAATTCCTAATATCATAAAAAGATTCATGTCACTGGGAGATATATTCTGCTGTTATTCTATATGAAAGGTTTGAAGATACCAAAGAGGTAATCAGAGGGCGTTAATCGAAGAAGACAATGACCAAAAGAAAAACGACAAACCATCATATAAAAAATACCTCAGAACACTACAGAATGAACAACACGAACTCTACATAAAAAACGGAAGTGAACTCAGATGGTCAGTGTAAGCAGTTCTTGCTCCACTAGTGGTACCCGTTGTTAATAATTATATAATAATGTGGTCTTGTCCAGGTAATATGCCAAAATATTACCCAGGTCTGAGAGACATATTGCCCTACCCGAATCTTGTCCAGGTAATATGCCTTAATATTAGGGTAGGGTAATATGTCTCTCATACCAAGGTAATATTTTGGCATATTACCTGGACAAGACCACATTAATATCATTATTATACTGAGTGCATAATTGTCCAGGTAATATGCCAAAATATTACCCAGGTAATATGCTAAAACATTACAGTACCAAATATCACTACAGAAACTTACAAGAAATATAATAATGAATGATATTACTCTATCTATACTGTATCATGGGATGGTGTATTCTGCTATTATGCCATAGTGTATCTATGTTATTAAGTCATTATCATTATATATCATTCTATATAAAACTATGACTCATTGTCTTACGGGTGTACTAAGCATTATTATATATCACCGTCTTTTTTCCCTGAGACTCGCGTAAATATATATTATTTGGAGCTGTTGCTCCTTTTAAGATATTACAACTAGCTGTGGGACTTTGTTTATACGCAATTTAAGATCTTATTTAGAATCTGATTGTAAATAAAATAACATTTTATTCCTTACGCAGTATAGAATTCAAAATATTTATTTATTTTGAAGCTGTAGACACGTAATAAGACAATATTATCACCAAAGTTCACCACGTATTTTACGGGACAAATACAATGTACATTGTTTCCTCAGTAAAATTTAATTTAAAAAACAAACAGTAGTATTGACTGAAGTATCCCTTTATTTATTTTTTCTGATTGGTTGCTATGGCAATTATAATTTTATTGTAACCATTAACAACGTTATCTTAATGAAAACTTTAGGTCCATTTTGGTTTATCAAATTCCGTCCGGTGTTAGATTTTTATTTTCAAAAACCGCATCAATCAATATTAAATTAGCCAAATTATTACCGCTTCCATTACGACGTTTTATCTCTACATCGTTTCAAACCGAGGCAAAATGGAGAAGGTTAATTATATATCATTCTTAATGAAATAAAGAACAAGATTGGAAAGCTGATTATATAATGCTATGTTATCATGTTGTTAATTAACTCATTCGAACGTCAATAAAGAAAAGAATTATAACGTTGAAAAATACGTCACATTTATATTGCCATTCCTAACCGGAAATCTCAACTATCCCGCAGTGAATTTCCTGATCTTAACTAAAAAGAAAAATAAATGTGTTTATATTGATCGATCGACCGATATAAAACAAAATCATAAAATAAAACGTACTGTTGGAGGAAAATAGATACTTCTCCCTTAATTGTTCATGGCTGAAAATGCTTCCACGTGTTTCATACTTTCCATATCTCATTCTCAACGATTTATGAGAAATATGTTAATTGATTAAGTGTCACATGTATATAACAATTAACTAATCGATTATTTATTTCATGAAATATAACAAAAA